>JAGFNQ010009811.1:0-79157 GCA_024364735.1 Boesenbergia rotunda | reverse complement strand
TCTCTCGTGCCTTGCTTGTCCTTGATACAGTTGACGCAGATGCTCAACCATATCGAAAGCATCCATTAACTCATGTTGCTTCTGAAGCTCAGAGTTCATGGTGCGAGCATAAGGCATGACACATCCAATGCGTCATCTTGATGCTTCTTGTGAGCATCACGTCAGCTCGCGTGGCACTGGCAGGAGGTGCCTCGGGAATAGGCTGCTCCAGAACGTACAGTTTACGTTCTTGCTTAGAACTATTCTCAAGTTCCTGTACCAGTCCAGGAAGTTTGCTCCTTGACTTGTCCTTCTCAAGGACAGATCGCAGGGAGAGAGTATTTGCGTTTGTCGACATGGCAATCTACAACAATAAAATGCAGAAAATAAATTATCACATTCCAACTATCATTTAATTAGGCCTTTAATTAAACGACTCTCCCACTGAATTATAGAAATTTTGTAGAATCAAGTCATAGACGTGGTCAAACCATGCTACAAGATTCTATCTAATTTAACTATAATATAGTGGGACAAGATCCACATCATACTAAGCCTTGAGTTAGCTTTGGCTAAATCGCCCAAGACTTAGTACGATCGGTAGGTAACAATTTACCGATTACATCTCTATGCAACTCTTGTTTATAGGATTAAAATTTACATTTACATAAAAACTTGAGTTAGCTTTGGCTAAATCGCCCAAGTTTTAATATAAATGCTATTTTTATCCTACCTTTCCAACGATTGGAATATGCCTATAGTTAGACTCGATCCGACCGAGTTAACTAGTTTCACTCAATCTGATTGAGTTTGTTCTCACCCAAGCCGTGATAGGCGGGACCAAGATTGTCCCTCCGTACCCTACCAAGATTAAATGTGTTGCTCTGCTTTGGCAGATTCAACAACAACAAATGATCGAGGTAGTGATAGGTATCAAAACTTGGTAGGCATTTACGAGTCGGAGTTGATTTGAATTAGATCGAATCTAATCGCAAGAGAGAGGGTGTATCATATACACAAGGCTCTAATTATTTTACTCTAGCATGCATCACATACAGGCAAATAATAAAATAATTTAATTTGTGATTGGATCATGGCCCTACTACGATCTTCTCAAGCCAATGAGAAGATCGGACGGTCAACCTAGGGTTTCGCTTCTCCAAGCTTCTCCTTTGACCGCCACGTGTCGTCGGCTCCCTCCATAACTCCGTCTTCGGATGGACCATCCATCGTCTTCATTTTGGACATTACAAAATAAGAAAATACAGAAATAAAAAAAGAAGCCGACTCGCAGGTCGCATACACTATACAACACGCACAACCACAAAAACGGTACGCAGACCGTAATATGAATTACAACACATTCCAATCATATTGGGTTTTTATTGGGCCATGATCATCACAAATCCATACATAATTCCAAATTATGTATTTTAAATAAATTTCTATTATTTTTCGACAATTTTACAATATTATGAGTTACCCTTCCGTAACGGTCCCGCTACACGATTTTCGGGCACGATTGCGGGACAATGCCCCTCGCGGGGTTAGGGGCAGCGCCCCTACTCGTGAAATGAATTTTGCGAGTGTCCCAAAACCACCTTACAGCAACTTAAGCCGCTGTCCCGAAAAATTATAGCGAGATCTTTTCGTTTCGGAAAGTTTTTCTCGATCGGTGAAGCCTACAAGTGTCCGAACACTTGTTGCTTCGACTTTATGAGAAAAATACCCATAAATACTATAAATTTCGAAAAATCACAGAATATTCTTTGTATGTAAATTTTGTATCTAATACAAAAAAAAAACAAATCTAAACTCGTACAAGGTTCGCACGTGGCTCTGATACCACTGTTGGAAATTCTAGGCCGCAAAAACCGCTTTTTGCGTTGCGGAAACCCCAGAAGTTCGGCCACGGATCCGTGCGAACATAAAATAAATTACGAGTACGAGTTTAATCTACATTAGATCTACATGATAAGAATCATTACCCTTGACGCGTAGCCCTTCGCTTTCCCGCTTGTCCAAAAGGCCGCCGGATCTCGTAGAGTATCAAAGCAGACACTCCTCTATACGTATCCACGCGAACAAATGAAGATGGATCAAAACCTTAGGTGTGCTAGCACCCTATAGGTTTCGGCCAAGAGGAGAGGTCGAAGAAGCACTCCAACCGAAAAACAAGAGAGAAGAAGAAAAGCCTCACACACCAAAATGAAACAAAAACATCGGTTTTGTTCCCTCATGGTGGCCGGCCACTTAATGGCCATTAATGGCCATTAGGTGGCCGGCCATAATGGCTACTAAGTGCCATTAGGTGGCCTTCCATATCCCCTTTCAATTTGAATTCGAAATTCAAATGGGGGGAAACCAAGTCATCACTTGGTCAAACAAAGGTGAGGTGGGTTTTGGTCAAGTCAAACTTGCCTTTTATGGACTTTCCATAAATAGTCAAGTCAAACTTGACTCCATTTCTTCACCCATGTCAAGTCTAACTTGAAGTGGAACCAAGTCAAGTCAAACTTGATTTGGATTTAGGTCAAGTCAAACTTGCCTTTTATGGACTTTCCATAAATAGTCAAGTCAAACTTGACTCCATTTCTTCTCCCATGTCAAGTCTAACTTGAAGTAGAACCAAGTCAAGTCAAACTTGATTTGGATTTAGGTCAAGTCAAACTTGCCTTTTATGGACATTCCATATTTAGCCAAGTCAAACTTGACTTCAATTTTTCTCCATCTATTTGTTCTTTGCGTGTGACCCTATAGGTTCTTGTAACGTTGGCAATGCTTCTAACCTCTTAGAAACATAAGCAATGAGCGGTATCTAGCAACACATCATTGCTACCCAAGTTACAAGAATGTTGAGATCCAACATCACCTTGTGACTAATAATTGTGACTCTCACAATATATGATAATGTCCCTCTATCCTTGATATCTAGATTGACTCAATTGAGGCATAGACCGTGTCATCCTCGAGTCAATCTATATCTTGAACTCCAAGTAGACTCACACTAATCAAGTGAGCTCAATATCTCATATTGACTCACTTGGGCATGGCCATGCACTTTGTGGTCTCACTCTATCAAGAATACGATATCGCTCCCGTCATATAGGAGGGATAGATCCCATCTACATCACTCACATCCCTCTCCATAATTTGTTACATACCCAGTAATCGCCTTTATAGTCCACCCATTTACGGGTGACGTTTGACGAAGCCAAAGTACGCAACTCCTTATGTAGGAATCCATGGTGACTTCAGGTCCAAGGACTAATAGTCATACTAATAGCCACATGAAAAGTATATGACACTCATATAACGATCCATGATACTTTCTCATGGCGGGTCATTCAATATACATTCTCTAATGCATACCCATGTGTCAACTTGATATCTCTATATCCATGACTTATGAGATCAAGTCATCATGTTGACCTACATGCTAGTCTCTACGTATTAACATTGTCCCTGAATGTTAATACTCGACTAGGAATAATTTAGAGTAGTGTTCTCCATATCATCTCACTATCGATTCAACCAATCGATTGATATAGATAAGAACCTTCTACTCAAGGACATTATTATACTTAGCTAATTGGCACAAATACACGTAAGTATAATAACCATAAAACATGCCTTTATTTATACATAGGAATATGATACAAATTAGTCCATACAATCATTACATGATCGGCTTTAGGGCTCTCACCAACACTTGTTCCTCAACCAACTTCAAAATCTCTCCATGAAGGAGAATGAAACGGTAAGTGAGCTACATAGTCCGATTCAAGGAAGTCCTCAACGGGCTTCATTCTATTGATGAAAAGGTCGAGAACCGCGACCTTGTGAGGTATGTGCTAAAAGCATTTCCAAGGAATGCTTTGTGGTCATCCATCGTGGATGCCTACAAAGTTTCCAAGGATTTATCAATTGTTAAACTCGATGATCTATTTTGTGAAATGGAATTGCATGAAATGGCTAACAAAGTCCCCAAGGAGAAGGGGATTGCCTTAGTTGCAGGGGAACGATCCAACAAGAAGAAGAAGGAGAAGGAAGTCTCTTCATCTTCATCCTCTTCCGAATCTGAGTTTGATTTCGAGGAAGATAGCAGCGGGTCTTCTTCCTCCGAGATGGCAAATTTTGTGAGAAGAATGATGAGAAGGGGTCACCGCTTCAAGGGTAAAGGTAACCCTAGTGAAGTTAAAGTTGATAAGACTAACATTTTCTGTTTTGAGTGTGGTAGGAAAGGGTACTTCAAGAGTGAATGCCCAAAGCTAAAGAAGAAGGAGGAGAAATCCAAAAAGAAAGAGGAGAAATCAAAGAAGAATAAGAAGGCCTTGAAGGCCACTTGGGATGAATCTTCCTCAAGTTCATCCGATGAAGAAAATGAGGAGAAGAGTACAAGGTGTTGGTGCAGACAGCACTCAAGTCGAACCTGTGTTTTGATAAATGGCAAAGGGTTCAAAAGTTAAGATGTTATGTTTATCTAACATGATACTTGAGTGTGCAGATTGAAGTCCTAGCGAAGGACTGCTAGGCACCTAGCGAAGGACTGCTAGGCATCGGAACCTAAGACCCAGCGAAGGGCTGCTGGGCACCTAGCGAAGGGTTACTAGGAGTCGAAGACCTAGCGAAGGACTGCTAGGAACCTGGCGAAGGACTGCCAGGATACAAAGCCCTAGCGAAGGACTGCTAGGCACCTGGCGAAGGAATGCCAGGATGCGAAGACCTGGCGAAGGACAGCTGGGCACCTGGCGAAGGACTGCTGGGCAAAAGTCCAACCGAACGAGCCGGTTGGCGACAGGTAAATTCTCCTGAGAAGAGTAGGTGAGGACGCGTTCACCGTCGAGGGAACAGTAGGCGTCGACTCGACCTAAGGTTCCATATTGGAGACCCAAAGTCAGAACCAAGACAGCTAAGGTTGTATAAACCTAATATATTTTATTGCTTTGTGTTGTTTTGGACTATCCTTTGATGCAGGACCGAAGGAATGAGTTTCTACAGCTCAGAATGCCCTAAAGGAGAGGGGCATGCAGCTAGGCAGGGTGCCCCCAGTGTCTCGGGCGCCCCCAAGGTCAAGGCAAAACAATTTAAGCAAGAAAACGCTTCGAAAGCTTATGCTCTCGGGCGCCCCCATTCTCCCGGGCGCCCCCGTGCTCTCGGGCACCCCGGATGCTTAGGGCGCCCTGGGTTCAAGCCAATGAAGTGAACCGGCCGAGAAGCCAGCAAACCAAGTCAACCGGGGTGCCCCCAGTGTCCCGGGCGCCCCCACAGTCATACCTCAGCCCTATTCGAGCGGGATAAGGTCTGACCGAGATTGTTGCGGATCGGAGGCCACGTAGAGGACGCCCCCAACGTCCAAGGCGCCCCCAGGACTCCTATAAATAGTCCTAGACCCCCAAGGCTTCTAAACACAGTTTTCCAACGCCAATACGCTCTTCAACTCAAGCGCTCTGCTCCGGAAACCTTACATCTCGAGATTCTAGCGCCGACGACAACCCTACGCACCAAAGAACGATCTACACTGGGCGTCGGTAACGAAGAGTTACTTTTTAATTGTACTTTTACTGCACTACTATTGTACATCTTCTTGTAATTATTTGCACGATTATAGTATTGCCCGCAGTAAACGGTTAACGATCGTGGGCCTTGGAGTAGGAGCCGACTGCGTCTCCGAACCAAGTAAAATCATTTGTGTTTGCGTTGTGTTTTAATTTTCCGCTGCCTATTCTCTTAGTTTTATCCGAAAAACGATTTACGATATTCACCCGCCCTCTATCGTTATTCTCGATCCAACAAGTGGTATCAGAGCGGGGAAGCTCAAATTTGGTGCAACCACCTATTTGAGAGTTTTTTCGGATTTCTTTTTAAATTTTTTTCGAATATTCATCGTTAATCGAGGTTGGTGCAACACCCCTCGATAAATATTTTTTTTCCTTCCTGTACTACTAATCCAAGACCAAGTCTTGGGATATTTCTTTCCTTTTACTCTTCATTTATGATAAATGGCCATGCAAGAAGGATTCAGCACAACCAGACCGCCGCTCTTCAGTGGGGAGGACTTATCCTACTAGAAGAGCAGAATGGAGGTCCACCTGAATACTCAGGTGGACATGTGGATAATCATCCAGTCTGGACTTGAGATTCCAAAGAATGCTCAAGGAGTGCCACAATCTTACGCTGAGTGAGACACCGCTCTGAAAAGAAAAATCGAAGCTGATGAATGAGCGACCCAAACACTCCAATGTGGCTTAACTAATGAGGAGCTGAACCGGGTGGGTCCATTCAACAGTGCCAAAGAACTCTGGGGTAAGCTGATCGAACTACACGAAGGAACTTCAGATACTCGAATCAGCAAGAGAGATCTCCTCCTGATCAAGTTGTACACGATCAAAATGAACGACAACGAAATAGCAGCCCAGCTCCACGCCAGAATTCAGGAGTTAATAAACGGACTACATACAATCGGTCACAAGGTAGAAAACCGTGACCTGATAAGGTACGCTCTTAATGCTTTCCCAAGAAACACCTTATGGGCATCTATGGTAGATGCATACAAGGTTTCAAGGGACCTTTCAAAAATTAAATTAGATGAACTATTTTCAGAACTTGAATTGCATGAGCAGACTAACTACAATCTAGCCGAGAAAGGCATTGCCTTTGTTGCAGGTAAAGCTGGAAAGACAATCAAGAAGAAGCTTCAACCTGCACCCGAGTCTGATTCAGACTCAGACTCCGAAGACAGCGAGGGAAATCAGCCTAAGTTGGTTCGGCTAGCTCGGGACTACTACAAACAGCTAAAAAACCAGACCAACAGAAGAAAAGCCAGCCGAAGAAAGGAAGAACCAGCTGAACCCTCAAATGAAAAGAGTAAACCCAACGTGACCTGTTATGAGTGCAAGAAGAAGGGCCACTACAAGACTGAATGCCCCAACCTGAAGGAAACAAAGAAGACGAGAAAGAAGAAGGCACTTCAGGCAACGTGGGATGAGTCCTCCTCCTCCGAAGAAGAAGAGGTCCCTCAGTCAAACCTGCTCGCACTAACCGCCTCAGAAGAAATCGAGTCCGAGTCAGAGTCGGAGCCGAACGACGGCAAACTTACATTCTCAGAAGATGGAGAAATAACTGTAAGTGGTTTTACTAGAAGTCAGTTAAATGAATTAATTTCATATCTTTCTCGAGACTTGGCGAAAGCTAAATTCCGAGTCGAATCTCTCCGACAGGAAGTAAAATTCCTGAAAGAGAGAGCTGACTCTAGATCCTTGACTGAGAAGGTTCAGGAAGGAACCTCTACTCAAGTTGAAAAACTTGAGAAAGAGAACTCCTCCCTGAAAACTCAAGTCAAGGACCTTAAATCAGCCTTAGAACGGTTCACTTCTGGTTCCAAGGGTCTTGACATGATTCTTGGAAACCAGAAGTCGGTTCTAAATCGATCCGGACTAGGCTATAGAACCAAATGTAGACAAAGATCATACTATGCTGTACTGAACCAGTCCAGACCTAAAATTCAGGCATGGGTACCCAAACTATGCCTGAACAAACAAACTGGATCAAATCAGTATTGGATCCCCAAGGACAAGATTCACATCTTGCCGAACTATTATCGTGGCTTTAGTCCAGGGGGAGCCAAATTAAAAACAATATTTATAGTTAGATAAATTTCAATTCTTGTTTTCAAATTGCATGATTGCTTGTTTATTTAATTTCTGCAATTTACCATGCTTAGACTTAGGGCTGGTTAGTTTAAGGACAGAACCAACTTAACTGAAATTTGAACAACATAGTATTGGGTGGCGGTGAGATGATAGTACGTTAGGGAAGCCAATTCTAATAAGATCAAGTATACTTGGTCTCTTTAGACTGGTGAAACTAGCCGAAGCTACCGATCCAAAACCCAAACTAGTTAGACCAGAATTTTTCAAAAAATAATTTTGAAAATGAAAATTCATTAAAAGACTTTGTCAAGGAAAGAGTTGGTGATCCAATAAGGCTACGACCAAAGAAGGCCTAGTGACTCGCCAAGACCTAGAAGCTAATTTTTGAAATTCAAATTCAAATTATTCTTTGTCAAATTCGAATCTAACATAAATTTTCAGTTAATTGTAGATTCAAACATGTTTTTAAAATCAAAATCAATTATTTAACTTTTTCAAAATAATTCTATCTATTAAAACCTGTCTCACAAAACCTATATGGTTAACGTGATTGATAACCCTAGATTTGGGTGAGACAGACTAGGCTGTGAAAATCAATTTAGGCTATTCCTGATTCTAATTGGATCCAAATCAACAAAACTCTTTATGTGTAGGAACATAAAGATTTGGACCAATGGATGTTGGATAGCGGGTGCTCCAGACACATGACTGGAGATAAATTGAAATTCACCAAACTCAAGTTCAAAAACCTAGGCTCAGTAGCATTTGGCAACAATGCTACACTCAAGGTGATTGGGTCAGGTAACATTGAACTTAAATCTGACTTTGTTATTAAGAAAGTTCTCTTGGTTGAAAATTTTAAATTTAACTTGCTTAGTATAAGTCAATTATGTGATTCTGGTTATATAGTTACCTTTAACAATTCTAACTGCCTGATTAGAAACCTGCAAGACTCAGAAATCATGCTTAAGGGCACTAGGAAAAATAATGTGTACACCATAAACTTACCTCTAGTACCTAAATGCATGTTAACTCAGTTAGAACAATCAAACCTCTGGCATAGAAGATTAGGTCATACTAACCTGAGAATTATTTTAAAAATCACCCAACTTAGCCTAATTAAAGGTATCCCTAAAATTAAGAACCATGAAAACATAATATGTAAATCATGTAATCAAAGTAAACAAACCAGGTCTAATCACAAACCAATTCAGTCTGACCTAACTCAAATTACACTTGAGCTCCTGCACCTTGACCTATTTGATTCACATGGAGTCAAGTCACTAAGCGGAAACTGATACTGCTTAGTAATAGTTGATGATTACTCTAGGTTTACCTGGGTTAGGTTTCTAAAGACCAAAGATGAAACTCTGAACCTATTCAATGTCTTTTGTAAGTTAATTGAAAATCAAAACGATACTAAAATCAAATGACTTAAGAGTGACCACGGGGGAGAGTTTGAAAATCAACGATTCGAGGAATTTTGTAAGATAAATGGGTATATACATGAATTTTCGTGTCCTAGAACCCCCCAGCAAAATGGGATAGTCGAAAGAAAAAATAGAACCCTACAGGAAGTCGCTAGGGCTATGGTCAATGAATTCAACTTAGCTAACCAATATTGGGCAGAAGCAATTAGTACGGCTTGCTACATCCAAAATAGGGTCCTGATTAACAAGCGATACAACAAAACACCCTATGAATTATACTACCATAGACTTCCAAACCTACACTACCTAAGGGTCTTTGGGTGCAAAGTTCATATCCTAAACACCAAGGACTATCTAGGTAAATTCCAGTCTAAGTCAACCCCAGGCATTTTCTTAAGATACTCAACAACAAGTAGAGCCTATAGGGTTTACAACAAACAAACTAAGAAAATTGAAGAAACAACCAATCTAATATTTGATGAAGAACTTATATCAAAATCTGATAATTCAGATCTAACTTCATCAAATACTGATCAAGAAGATAATGAACAAGCTGTTGAATCTTTAGTTGAACCCATAAACGAACTAACTATTGAACCAACTATTGAACCAATAATTGAACCAACTCAAATAGTTGAATCATCAAATAGTGAACCAAACCGACCAGCCGGACCTGAGGCTGAACCAAGTTCTAGAAAAACCAAGAAACCCAGACTCAGTCACCCAACCGATCAAATTGTGGGTGATCCAACTCTAGGAGTCAGAACTAGGTCTTCCTATAGAAACCTTAGTCAGATAGCAATGATTTCAAAAATAGAACCTAAGACTATAGAGGAAGCCCTACCTGATCCTGATTGGATCATAGCTATGCAAGAAGACTTAGCCCAATTTGAGAGGAACCAAGTCTGGGAACTAGTACCTAAACTTGAGGGCAAATCCATCATTGACACTAAGTGGGTTTTTAGGAATAAGCTAAATGATCAAGGAGAAATAGTCAGAAATAAAGTCCGCTTAGTAGCAAAAGGGTTCAGTCAGGTAAAATGGTTAGATTATTATGAAACCTATGCCCCGGTAGCTAGACTTGAGACCATTAGGATGTTATTAGCCTTTGCATCCCATAAAGGATTTAAACTATACCAAATGGATGTAAAGTCAGCCTTTCTAAATGGATTCATTAAGGAAGGAGTCTATGTAGGACAACCCCCTGGTTTTGAGGTCTTAGAAAGACCTGACCATGTTTACAAACTTACTAAAGCACTTTATGGACTAAAACAAGCACCTAGGGCCTGGTATGAACACTTATCAACTTACCTAATTTTTAAAGAATTTAAACAAGGATAAATTGACTCAACCCTATTTATTAAAACCTTAGGAAAAGAAATCTTTATTGCCCAAATCTACATCGATGACATAATCTTTGGGTCCACCAACTCTAATTTTTTAAAAGAATTCATGAAAATAATGGAAAATGAGTTTGAAATGAGCTTAGTTGGTGAGCTCAACTTTTTCCTAGGGTTACAAATTAAACAAACTAGGGATGAAAACTATGTCCATCAATCCAAATATGCTAAAGAGTTAATAAAGAAATTTAAAATGGATAACTCTAAAAGTATAAGTACCCCCATGACCACCAATATAAAAATAGATAGTGACCCTGATGGTAAACCAGTAGACCTTAAATTCTATAGAAGTATAATTGGAAGTCTACTGTACCTTACAGCAAGCAAACCTGATATCCTTTTTGCTGTAGGAATGTGTGCTAGATACCAAACCTGTGCTAAGAAAACACACTTAGCAACCCTAAAAAGAATACTAAGATATGTTAAGGGCATCCTAAATGTAGGGATTTGGTATCCTAGGACCTCAACCTTCGACTTGTCAGGATACTCGGATTCTGACTACGCTGGTTGTAAATTAGATAGAAAGTGCACAAGTGGAAGCTTCCAAATGTTAGGAAATAGTCTAGTAAGTTGGTGCAGCAGAAAACAACACTGTGTAGCTCTATCCACGACTGAAGCTGAGTATGTTGCCTTAGGAGAGTGTGTAGCACAACTCTTATGGATGATGCACACTCTTAAGGACTTCCAGCTCAACTACACCCAAACTCAAGTCTTCATTGACAATATAAGCTCAATTAATCTAACTAAAAACCCAATCCAATATTCCCGAACTAAACACATAGAAGTTAAACACCACTTTGTAAGAGATCATGTAGCCAGGGGTGAGATAGTCCTTAAGCATGTAGACTCTAAATCTAACTTAGCTAACATATTCACCAAACCCCTACCTGTGTCTGAGTTCAGCTCACTAAGAAGGCAGTTAGGATTATGCTTAGTAGAATAGGTTTACTCTATTTTTCAATTTTTAAATTACTTTACTTGCTTTAAAAATCAGTTTCTAAAATAATTTTAAAACTGCTTTACATAATTTCAAAATCAGCCTTTAGTTAGTTTGAAAAATCTTTTTAACACTTTTAATTTTTCGACTTAGATTTCTTTTCAAAAACTCCCCCATTCAAAACTAGGGCTTTTTCGTAAAATGAACTTAGCCTAGGCCCTAACCCTAGAATTGCATGCACCTATAGATTTAGAAGCCAGCATCTCACAAGCACCTTAGGATACTTTTGATTTATAACCTAGAATGGGTTGAGATGCTTAGGTCTTTGCCTTAATTCAAGATGCTTTAAGTCAGTGCATCTGTTGTAATTGGGGTACTAAATACAACATAAACAATAATCAAGTTAAGTGTCAAGATTAAAAAATCTAACTTAAACAAAACACTTAACTTGACTAACCCTAGCGAAAACTACTGTTTATAAGAGTTAGCAAGTAGCTAATTGGGTTAGACAGGACCCTAAAGAGATAATCGAAATTGGTTTGGTTCAGTTTATATCTTGATTTGGTTCAGTACAGCATAGTTATGCAGTTTATTTTCTTGCTATATTGCTTTGTTTTTGATATATTGCAAAGGGGGAGAGATAGGAAAGGAGAGAAGTTTTTTAAAAAAAAATTCAAAAAGAAGTTTTTTTAAAATTTTTTTCAAAATTCTAAATTTTCAAAAACCTTATCCTTTCGTCAAAAAGTACTTAAGCTAAGTTTTTCAGAACTACTTTCTTCAAAAATTACTTAAACTAAGTCTTTCAAAACTGCTTTCTTCAAAAAGTACTTAAGCTAAGTTTTTCAGAACTGCTTTCTTCAAAAAGTACTTAAGCTAAGTTTTTCAGAACTGCTTTCTTCAAAAAGTACATAATCTAAGTCTTTCAAAACTGCTTTCTTCAAAAAGTACTTAAGCCACGTTTTTCAAAACTGCTTTCTTCAAAGTACTTAAGCTAAGTTTTTCAGAATTGCTTTCTTCAAAAAGTACTTAAGCTAAGTTTTTTAGAACTGCTTTCTTCAAAAAATACTTAAGCTAAGTTGTTTAAAAACTATTTTCAAAGTACTTAATCTATTATTTTTCTCAAAACTGTTTCAAAAGTACTTGATCTAAAATGCTTTCAAAATTGATTCTAAGTACTTGACCCAAGCAGTTTTCAAAAGTATTTTCTAAGTACTTGAACTTAAGCTATGTTCAAAAATCTCTAAGTACATACTTCTAAACTTCTCAAATATAAAAGTTTCTAAGTTTCTAAAAGTACTAAAGAGATTGAATTTTTTTTAAAAATTTTCTACTAAGGTATTATTCAAAATTTCTAAGTATGAAAGTTTTTCAAAAGCGCCCAATCAAAATGTATTTTTGGAAAACATTTTCTAAAACGTCTTTTGAAAAATCTTCTAAGTTCTAAAAAATTAATTCCATTATTTTGACTTAGAAAATTTTCAAACCCCACGAAACTTTAAAAAACCTAGGGGGAGATTCCTTCCAGGGGGAGGGAACTAAACTGTTATATCAACTGTATGATTTAACTTAACTTTTTGAATCGGGTTGCCATAAATCAAAAAGGGGGAGATTGTTGGTGCAGACAGCACCCAAGTCGAACCTGTGTTTTGATAAATGGCAAAGGGTTCAAAAGTTAAGATGTTATGTTTATCTAACATGTTACTTGAGTGTGCAGATTGAAGTCCTAGCGAAGGACTGCTAGGCAACTAGAGAAGGACTGCTAGGCATCACAACCTAAGACCCAGCGAAGGGCTGCTGGGCACCTAGCGAAGGGCTGCTAGGAGTCGAAGACTTAGCGAAGGACGGCTAAGCACTTGGCGAAGGACTGCCAGGATACAAAGCCCTAGCGAAGGGCTGCTAGGCACCAGGCGAAGGAATGCCAGGATGCGAAGACCTGGCGAAGGACAGCTGGGCACCTGGCGAAGGACTGCTAGGTAAAAGTCCAACCGGAGGAGCCAGTTGGCGATAGGTAAATTCTCCTGAGAGGAGTAGGTTAGGGAGCGTTCCCCATCGAGGGAAGAGTAGGCGTCGGCTCGACCTAGGGTTCCATATTGGAGACCCAAAGTCAGAACCAAGACAGCTAAAGCTGTATAAACCTAATATATTTTATTACTTTGTGTTGTTTTGGACTAACCTTGGATGCAGTACCGAAGGAATGTGTTTCTGCAGCTCAGAACACCCCAAAGGAGAGGGGCAAGCATCTAGGTAGGGCGCCCCCAAGGTCAAGGGAAAACAACTTAAGCAAGAAAATGCTTCGGAAGCTTATGCTCCCGGGCGCCCCCATGCTCCCGGGCGCCCCGGATGCTTAGGGCGCCCTGGGTTCAAGCCAACGAAGTGAACCGGCCGAGAAGCCAGCAAACCAAGTCAACCGGGGCACCCCTAGCGTCTCGGGCACCCCCACAGTCAAACCTCTGCCCTATTCGAGCGGGATAAGGTCTGACCGAGATTGTTGCGGATCGGAGGCCACGTAGAGGGCGCCCCCAACGTCCAGGGTGCCCCCAGGACTGCTATAAATAGCCCTCGACCCCCAAGGCTTCTAAACACAGTTTTCCAACGCCAATACACTCTTCAACTCAAGCGCTCTGCTCCAGAAACCTTCCATCTCGAGATTCTAGTGTCGACGACGACCCTACACACCAAAGAACGATCTACACCGGGCATCGGTAACGAAGAGTTACTTTTTAATTGTACTTTTACTGCACTACTACTGTCATCATATTGTAATTATTTTTGCGATTATTGTATTGCCCACAATAAACGGTCAACGACCGTGGGCCTTGGAGTAGGAGCTGACTGCGACTCCCAATCAAGTAAAACTGTTTGTGTTTGCATTGTGTTTTAATTTTCTGCTGCCTATTCTCTTAGTTTTATCAGAAAAATAATTTACGATATTCACCCCCCCCTCTATTGTTATTCTCGATCCAACACACAGCACGTGGCACTCATGGCTCTCGGAGATCAAGCAGTGATGAATCAAACAGGGCTTCATCATCTTCGGATGATGAAGAGGTAACCTCTCCCGAACTTGAGAAATGTTATAGAGCTATTGCATGTTTAACCAATATGTTAAAAAAAGTCAAAAAATAAGGTTAAGTCATTGCAATTAGAAATTGAACAATTGATTTCATCTAGGGATGAGAACATAGATGATTTACATGTTGAAATGTTAGAGGATGAAATTAAATCATTGAAAATTGAGGTTGAAAAATTGAAATCCTCTAGGGTTGAGGATGTAGATGATTTGCTTGATGAATTATTAGAGGAAGAAAACAAATCATTAAAGAGTGAAGTTGAGAGACTCAAGAATATTCTTGAGAAGTTCTCAACAAGCTCAAAAACCCTAGACATTATTTTGAATGCCCAAAGGGCAGTCTACAATAGGGTCGGTATTGGTTATCGAACCAAAGAACCTTCATTTGTGTCATTGATGTCTAGGACTGATATGAGACAATCTAAGATACCCGTGGTTCAAAAGAAAGTTGTCAAGTCACAGGTGCCTAGGTCTTGTTTAGTAAATGCTTTAGGTCCCAAGGTTTGGGTACCTAAAACTTCCATTTTTTGAATTGTGTAGGTTATGATTGAGGGGGAGCATCTATCAACTTGGTTCGTTGATAGTGGGTGCTCCAAACACATGACCGGGGATAGATCATTGTTTACCACACTTCAAAAGAAAAGTAGAGGTAATGTTTCATTTGGTAACAATGGTAGTCTTATGGTTATAGGAATAGGAGGCATTCAAATATCCGAATGTCTTAGAATTTCAAATGTCCTTCTAGTCAAGGGGATGACATTTAATCTCCTAAGTGTCAGTCAATTGTGTGACACGGGTTACACAATTGATTTTCAACCAAGTCAATGTCTAGTTAGACAACATGACACCTTGGGCACGGTACTAGTAGGAACAAGAGTAGACAATATTTATCAAGATTCATTTAAAAGTGCTACTAATGCTTTTGCTAAGTTTCTCATGTCAAAAGAAGAGGAGTCCATCCTTTGGCACCGGAGGTTAGCACATGTTAACATGAAGAACATCCGGAAGTTGGCCAACAAGGGATTAGTCCATGGCTTACCAAGTATCAAGTATGAAAAAGATAAACTTTGTGATGCATGTCAAATGGGTAAGCAAACAAAATATGCACATAAAGGTAGAAGCGCTGTAAGTACATCTACCGCGTTAGATTTACTTCATATGGATCTATTTGATTGTAGCATGATCACATAATTGAATGGAAGTAGATATTGCTTTGTTATCATTGATGATTTTACTAGATATACATGGACTTATTTTCTTAAATATAAGGACCAAACCTTAGATGTTTTCATTTCTTTTTGTAGAAGAGTTGAAAATAAAAAATCATCAACTATTAAGACAATTAGAAGTGATCATGGAGGTGAATTTCAAAATCAACAGTTTTTAGAATTTTGTCAAGATAGAGGTTATAGACATGAGTTCTTCACTCCTAGAACACCACAACAAAATGGTGTTGTAGAGAGGAAGAACCGTGTTCTACAAGAGGCTGCACGAAGCATGCTTAATGAGTACTCACTACCGAGTTACTTATGGGCTGAAGCTGTAAATACAGCCTGCTATGTGCAAAACCGAGTCCTCATCCATAGGTTCTTAGGAAAGACTCCCCATAAACTTTGGTTTGGAAAACCACCTACGGTTAAACACCTTAGGGTGTTTGGTAGTAAGGTGTTCATCCTAAACACCAAGGATCACCTTGGAAAGTTCACGCAAAAGCTGATGAAGGGATACTAGTCGGGTATTCCCTAGTTATCAAAGCCTACCGAGTCTACAACAAGAAATCTAGATTAGTTGAAGAGTCTTCTGATGTTGTCTTTGAAGAAATTCCAAAGGCCAATGAACAACTAGAAGATGAGGTCCAATTCGAACTTAGGAGACTAAGTTTGAATGAAAGCCCAAATGTTGTTGATGGTGATGAATCTGATGATGGTGAGCCTAGATAACCCATAGATCAGCCGGATCCTGAGGTTGAGCTTGTGTCTAGTGAACCCATTCAAGAAGCACCACCAACACCTAGGCAAACTAGATTAGTCTCTAGTCATCCCCAAGACCAAATTGTTGGAGACATCCATCATGGGGTAAGGACTAGATCATTCTTCCTGAATGAGGCTAATAAAGTTGCTCTAATTTCCGAAATTGAACCTAGAAAAATTGATGAAGCATTAAATGATCCCGATTGGATCATTGCAATGCAAGATAAACTAGGTCAATTCGAAAGAAGTTAAGTTTTGGACTTAGTCCCTAGACCTAAGAAGACCACCATCATTGGAACCAAATGGGTCTTCAAGAATAAATTAAATCATAAGAGAGAAATCATTAGAAACAAGGCACGCTTAGTGGCCAAGGGCTATAGTCAAGTTAAAAGCCTTGATTATGATGAGACCTATGCTCCCGTGGCACGATTAGAGTCCATCCGATTGATGCATGCATTTGCAGCACATCGAGGGTTCAAATTGTATCAAATGGATGTCAAATCGGCCTTTCTAAATGGTTTAATTAGAGAAGATGTCTATGTCGAACAACCTCCGGGGTTTGAGAGTACCGAATTTCCAAACTACATGTTCAAGCTCAAAAAGGCACTTTATGGCCTTAAACAAGCACCGCGAGCTTGGTATGAGCGGTTGTTGACATTTTTAATTGAAAAAGGCTTTGTAAGAGGCTAAATAGACCCTACACTATTTCTACGGAGAGATGGTGACAATATTTTTGTAGCCCAAGTATATGTCGATGACATAATTTGTGGCTCAAACAATAAGGGCTATTTAAATGAATTCATTGGACACATGGAAAGTGAATTTGAAATGAGTATAGTGGGAGAGTTGACTTTCTTCCTTGGACTTGAAATCAAACAAACCCGAGATGGGATCCATGTGCACCAATCGAAGTATACTCAAGAAATGCTCCATAAATTCAATATTAGTGATTCGAAAGAGGTAACCACTCCCATGGCTACAAACACAAGATTAGACAATGATGAGAGTGGTAAACCAGTTGATTTGACTCAATATCGGAGCATGATAGGTAGTTTTCTATATCTCACAGCTAGTCGACCTGATATTCTTTTCGCTGTGGGTATGTGTGCTAGGTTCAAGTTTGTGCCAAGCAATCTCATTTAATCGCTGTAAAAAGGATTTTGAGATACCTTAAAGGCACAATTGGAGTTGGTCTTTGGTACCCCCGTACCGAATCATTTGACCTAATTAGTTATACCGATTCTGACTACGCTGGATGTATGTTGGATTGGAAAAGCATGAGTGGGGGTTGCCAATTTCTAGGATCATCTCTAGTTAGTTGGTCAAGTCGGAAGCAACATTGTGTTGCTCTCTCCACGACCAAGGCAGAATATATTGCTATGGGAGAGAGTATATCGCAATTGTTGTGGATGATTCATACTCTAGAGGACTATGGATTAAGCTACAAGTGTGTGCAAGTGTTGTGTGACAACATTAGCACAATTAATCTAACCAAGAATCCAGTCCATCACTCTAGGACTAAGCATATTGAAGTGCGTCACCACTTCATTAGGGATCATGTTGCTAGGGGAGATATTGTACTCTCACATGTAGAGTCCAAGACAAACTTCACTGATATTTTCACTAAACCACTCCCCGCAAATGAGTTTAGCTTCTTAAGAAGGGAGTTGGGAATGTGTCGCGCTTCATAGGTTTCAAAATGCTTTCAAACCCTTCATGATAAGTTCTATTTTTTGGGATACAATTGGGTAACTTTGGGGACATCTCACACAAACTATAAGGCTTACCAAAATGTTTTTGTTTGCTAGTAATGGGGTGAGATGTTAGGATCAACTCAATTTCTCAAAATGTCAATGCATCCCTTAAGAAATTAAGTTGACGAGATAAAAATCACTTCGGTGACCATGTATGGGGAAAACCAATGCATAACACATGTGTATTTGGCTCCATGATCATACTTGGACATTCCAATCAAGGAAACTTGATTGGAAATTTGAATTTGGCACAATCTTGGTTAAAATTTGATTGGATGAGTGTTGATTGAGTTTGACTCCACTTGGGTGTAGCAAAGTGATTTGTTCGAACCATAAGAATTTTTTATCCTTGTTTAGGGATCAATTATAGTTAAGGGATCACTTCCAAGATCGATATCTTTCATTAGATCCCTTCAGGAATCGTGTAAAAATCTGAAACTGCAAGTTTCAGATCGTATCAGGGAATATCAGGAACCCTGATTGGTCACTGGACCGATCTGGCTCCCTCCTACGGTGATCGGTCCACAGACCGATCAGAGGGGTCACAGAGACTTAATGAAATTCTGTCCAAACACTCTGTGCTAGCCTGGATCGGTCCCCGGACCGATCTGGCACCCTGTGGTGATCGGTCCACAGACCGATCAGGGGGGCTTGCCGAATATCGTCTGACCCTACTTATCACTTCCTGATCGATCAGCCGATCGATCAGGATCCTGCCTGATCGGTCACCCGACCGATCAGGACCAGGCCAGTCCGATCAGGCCAAAGCCTGATCGGTCTGGGCGCTCTCAGATCGAATGGTTGGTGGATCGATCCACCAACCTAATAACTTCACGAAAACCCCTCATCTCCCAAGCCCTAGTGTCGAACCTCCCTACTTGCGCTTCTTAATCCTGTGCGAGTGCCTTCCCTGCATCTCCTTCTTCCTCTTGCGAGTGAGCTTTTGTGCGCGCGCGTGCGATCCTGAGAAGGTTTCCTGCGAGCGTTTTCTTGTCTTCTGCAAGTTTCCTTCTTGCTCAAGGTCTTGTGCTTCTGTCTTGCGCCGAGAGCTTCTTCTTGCGCAAGCCTCTTCTTCCAGACTCCAAGATCTTCATCACCAACCTTCAATGGAATCTAAGTAAGTGTTGTTTAGTTTCTTTTTCAGATCAGTTCTTAGAGTATCTATTAGAGGCTAACCATGTTTTGGTGTTTTATTGGTGTGTTGTAACCTCATGTTTTGGCCATGACTCCTCTTTGTCCTGGCTTACCTTATGATTATTTCTCCATGATCAAATCTATCTTATGATTATTGTTTCACGATCAAATCATGGTTAAACCTATGTTCATGTGGTTGATTCAACCTTGCTCATTTGATTTATGCGAACTCTTGTCATGATCTATTCAAACCTTTAGAAAATCATCTAAGGGAAAGGAATCAGTGGAGGGTAGCTCGAGGGGCAAAGCCCCTTCCTCATCAGCACCCACCCGAAGGCATCAGCCTTCCTCGAGTTGTCGCTTTCCCAATGTCGCCTGTGAACAGGCTTTTCAATCACGCACATTCAAGTTACTCACCTGCCGATCGATTTATGTTCCTTTTCTGACCGAGCACTGCCCTTCCATCATGGAAATAGTTACTTTTTACAATCTTGGCTTTCTCCTTTCTCTTGAAAGGACTATCAATTATGACCTTGTCTCCGAGTTTTACAACAACCTTCAGCAAGGACCTCAGGGAGGCTTCGAATTCACCACTCACGTAGCAAAGAGAAATCTTGATTTCTCTTATGAGATTCTAGCGGAGTACCTAGGCGGTCGACGATCTCCTAACTTGTATTCGATCTATCCCGAGCTCCCTGATCCTCTATTGGCTCCTTTTGCAGACGTCACCCCCGACTCCATATATCAGCATTTCTTTGGCCATCCCTGCCCAGCCGGGCTTGATGAGTTGGGTCCTGATTTTCCGACGTTTGCAGCCCTACGACTTGCTCCTGTTGACTACATCCTTTTCAGGATAATCACAAATTCCATCTTGCCTATCACTTCAAAGCCTTTGACCGAGATCCGTCCCTATCATTGCCTAATGCTCTATGGTATGCACTGCCGCATGGACTTTGATATCATGGAGAGCATCTTTCAGCCCATCTTATCCTATCGAGAGCCGAGCCGCCGCACAGTCTATATGCCATTTGGTCATGTCATCACCGACTGGCTTATGTCAGTAGGTGTTGATGTCACCAAGGGCAGGACAGTGCCCATGGTCCGACAGGATTGCAGACTTGGCCGGCGGGCATTTGCCAAGTCTGGCATCATTATTCGGGATCATGATCGGGCTTTGGTTTGGAAGGATGGGAGGGGTCTCGGTGAGCTACCTGGGGGAGGACCACATTTTCAGGCACCAGCCGATGCTGCTACACCTCAGGAGGCTCCCGCTGCTGCTACTGCTGATTACAACTATGAGCCAGACCCGGATCTACGATGGCAGATCTTCGAGCTGGATCAGATGATCCAGCATGATCTTCACATACAAGACCTCTATCGAGAGGAGATCCGTTCGGGATTCCGATCTTTCGACCGCAGACTGACCACGGTGGAGTCTGATGTCTCCGAGATCCGTACACTACAGTAGACGTGGTACGATGAGTGGCGCCGTCACACATTTCCTGGGGATGTGCCTTCCGGTAGTGTTGCACCTGGGTCCTTTGCTGCTGATGATGACACGCTGGACGATCCGATGCAGGCTGACCCCCCCCTCCCGGATGATGGCTGATATACTCTGTGTCTGCTTGACATTTAATTTTCTGATTACTTGGATTGTATGACTTTCGGGCTGTATGCATTGTGATTTGACTTTTATGGCCTTGTGCCACACATGCTTTGACTTCGACCATATTTGGGTTTGATGCACTTGACTATGACTAGATTTTGCTTAATGATGCATCTGATATTGTTCATGAATTTCATACTTAGCTTACCATGTTTTGATTGTTGGCATGTATGTGTGTTCACATGATTACTATCTGCCTGTGTGCCTCATTCTATATTTCTATGTTCATGCTTATGATGCCATATTCATATGATGCATATGCTTGTTTTACCATGCCCTACTTTTGTCATATGTGCTCATATGGTTATCAAAATAATTCATTCATATCTTTGATGTTTATCAATACCCCTAGGGTTGAGGGGGAGTATGGTTAAACTTAACAGTCTTTCTAGACCCTTTTTGGTGTTCGACAAAGGGGGAGAGTGTGGTTGGTTAAGTTTAGGATGATTATGTTGTAGGGGAGGGATCCTGTTCCCCTATGATTCTGAATTTGAGAAAATTGATTGAGAATCCCTAAACTTAAAATCGGGTTGTCAAACAACAAAAAGGGGGAGATTGTTGATGCAGTCTAACCCTGATTGTTGTTTCGGTGTTGACATCGATTTTAGTTTAGGTTAATGATTATGATTATAATTAAGTCCTGATCGGGGATTACGCATGGTATGGAAAATCCTAGCTTGGAGGGCTAGGTGTTAGAAAATCCTAACCTGGAGGGTTAGGTGTGGAAAATCCCAGCTTGGAGGGCTGAGTATCTGGAAATGTCCTAATTTGGAAGGGTTGGGTGAAAAGTCCTAGCTTGGAGGGCTAGGTGAAATGTCCTAGCTTGGAGGGTTAGGTGAAAATTCCCAACTTGGAGGGTTAGGTGAAAAAGTTCTGGCTTGGAGGGTCAGGTCCTAGCTTGGAGGGCTAGGTGTGGAAACATCCTAATTCGGAAGGGTTGGGTTAAAAGTCCTAGCTTGGAGGGCTAGGTGAAAAGTCCTAACTTGGAGGGTTAGGTGAAAATTCCCAACTTGGAGGGTTAGGTGAAAAAGTCCTAGCTTGGAGGGCTAGTTTAGATGAAACCCTAGCTTGGAGGGCTAGGTTTGAGTCCCTGGATCGGTCTGGTAACCGATCAGGGAATTTTGCACACTGCTCCTTCGTGGATCGGTCTGGTGACTGATCCAACAATGACTGATCGGTCTGGTGACCGATCAGAGAGCCCACAATGAGGTTGGGAACCTACTGTGTGGCTCCTGATCTGTCTGGTGACCGATCAGGGAGCAGGCCGTTGCCTTGTTGCTTGGCTCCTGATCGGTTTGGTGACCGATCAAGGAGTAGGCAGCTTCCTCACTGCCTTGCTTCTGATCGGTCTGGTGAACGATCAGGGAGCACTTATTGAGTTGAGTTCCCCCGCTGATCAGCTCCTGAACGGTCTGGTGACTGATCCACGACTTAGGATTTGATTTCCGCAGTTACTGATCACTCAGACGTGGACCAATCAGGCTTGAGCCTGATCGGACAGGGAGCTACCTGATTGGTCTGGTGACCTATCAGGCTTCACTCTGATCTGTCGGGTGACCGATCAGGTTTGTGTCGTCGCGAGAGCTGGGGAGTCCCAGCAAGCAGTGGATTGGTCTGGTGACCGACCCACGAGCCCTGGATTGGTCTGGTGACCGATCACATTAATTCAAACTGCACTGTCAGACACTCTGATCGCGTCTGACCGTATCCGATTCTCTGCATTTGATCCCTGATACTTGATTTACTGAGTGATATGTTGTGCAAATTCTCTGATTAAGCTGCAGGTGATAGGGAAGGATTCAAACACTCAAGGAGAGTCAATGGAGGCCTTTTCTTGGAGCAGGTTTGTTCGTTTTCCATCTCAGGTTGCAATGGACGCTGGTGCTGGCTGGAGCTGCTGACTGGGGCTGGTCTGAGGGAAGCTCAGGGAGTCCAGAAGAGCTCAGTGGTGGCTGGTGGTTGCAGGACAGCAGCTGGAGGCTGCAGTGAGATGTTGATCTGGCGCTAGTGGAGAGTGGATAAGCAGCGTGGTGGAGAAGAGCAGAGAAGAGCTTTGGTTGCCTTGGGTTTTTTGCTGTGATTTCTTGCTGCGTGCTTGAGCACTTGGCTGATCATCCTCTCTTGAGAATGCTACTGTGATCTTTGAAGCAACCATCCCTTGCTTGAGCACTTGGAGGAAGGAACAAGAGGCTTTGAGTCCAACAGCGAGAAGACACGAAGAAAGGGTTTCTTGCGTGAGATCGTCGCTGGGTGGAGCGTGGAAGAAGCTTGCTGTGTTCTTGCCTGTGCTAAGTGCTAAGTAAGATCTTTCTTGTGTTTCATTGTGCTTAAAACTATATCTTTGATTGAAACGCTGTGGAGAGGTTACTCCACCAAGAAGGAGGTTGCTTTCTTTCCAGATCTTCCGGGGCTTGATCTGCCGACGATCAAGGGATCGCCCACCTTAAGGGCACGCCAAGGAGTAGGGGCAAGTTATCCCCGAACCTTGTAAACCCTCCTTGTTAGCATTCTTGTGCTTGCTCATAGTTTAGGGTTTAGTTTTCTGCATATTCTGTTTTTACTACATCCGCTGTGCTAATAAAATTTTGAGTGCAGAAATTTGAAAAGCATAAAGTCCAAGTTAAGATAAGTAAAATAGATCCGGAGCGAAGACTGCAATAAGTGTGTTAAAATCAGAAGAGACTCTTAAATACATTTGTAGAGGAATAATATTTAGTTAACAAAATGAAGTGCTGATTGATCTAAGAAAAAAAAGAGGAAGTGCGACTGATAGAGAAGTAAAATGAATAAAAAAGAGAGCATAAGTAGATTTGTAAGAGAATTAATGAACAAGAGTAGTGAGATTGTAGAGTTGAAAGAGAAGTTTAAAAAAAAGGATAGTTATTTATAAGAAACAGCTAGAGTTGAGATGTTTAAGTTAAGAAGAAAAAAATGTGCAGTAGTGTGTAAAAAAAAACTGATAGACCATTGTTAATGATAGAGTGATGAGAAAAATTATAATGAAGAAGAGATCTGAATTATGAGAATCAATTAATGTGTGAAAGCTTAATTTTAAGTTCGAGGACGAGATGAGACGCAAGTACCCGGAGCTATTCTAAGTTCGAGGATGAACTTTCACGAGGTATGGGGGATTGTAACGCTCGTAAAATCCTCTCAATATTTTTCTTTAAAATATTAATCATGCCTATATGGATGAACCTTAGCATAATTTCTTATATGGAATAAAAAGCTAAGTACTAATGAGCCTTATATGGGCTCTTCTGGTACCATGGTTATTAGTGGACCTTAAGTGGAATTTAACATAAATAGAGATGGGTTCCAATTAGGAATATTAGCATGAATCTTGGTGGGCCTTGCCAAAAACAAGAGTAAATGGGGAAAAAAAAGTGCATGCACCAAGGATTGAACCTTGGACCTAGAGCCTCATCATGCATGTACTAACTAATTCACCTAGCAAGGGAGTGGTAGTGGAAAAGGAAGAAGAATTTAGTTGAGGCTAAAGGAAGGTGAGGAGGTACCATGTGAAGAGACACCATGCTCCTTCACTTAGTATTAAAAGGTTGGATGAGAAGTGAAGAGGCTTAAGTTACTTTTCTTCCACCAAGGCTCTTCCTCTCCTCTCTTCTTCCTCCTCCTTGCTTCTTCTTGCCGAAACCCACAAAGGGGTTTTCCCCTTGGAAAACATCACAAGGGGACTCTCTCTTGAAGATCCAAGTTCTTCTACAAGGCTACAAGGGCATGCAAGGAGTGATCTAAAATCAAGAAGGTTTTCTTTTATTTCTCTATTCAAGGTTTATAACCAAGATAAAGAGAGATAAGACTCCCTCCCCACCTGTGGTATAATAGTTTGTATGTTGTCTATCGTGATTTAAGTTTTGTTTGGGATATATGTTGAGAAAACTATGGATTTAGGGTCCCTATAGGTTTCGGCCAAGCACAAAATTAGGGTTTGGGATGATGTTAAAACCTCACTTATGCTTCCTAATGCTTTCTCATGATAAATAAAGGATGAATTGTAAGTTGAGGAATTTTTGTAGCACCCTAAGACCCCTCTAGGGTTTCGACCAAGACCCAAACTCAAGCTAGTGTTGGGACCGGGTGCATGTTGACATGGATGCGGATTCGTAATTTCAAAATTAATTACGTGCAGCGGAAAGTTTAGCATAAATAATTTCTCTAAATCATTTAACCACACATCTAAGCAGCCAATTTTATCTTGTGTAGACATGATCATATATTTGAAATTTTGCAGAAACATAAACTAAATTACGTATTACCTCGCATAACTCGAAGGAAGGGACGAGATCCAACCGTAAGCATCCCTTGGAAGCTCCGCCTCTATTCGCGTCCACGCCGAGTATCTTTGGGATGACTTCGCAAAGTCACGAGTTTCGTGTTCTCGAGAACTACTAGATTCTCCGAGAACGCGACGAGAAAAACCAAGAGAGAAGTCGGAAGACTAACAACAAAAGGATGGCCAGCTGGTGCTCCTTCTTGGGGCTGGTTGGCGCACGGCAAGAAGGGGAGAAGAGAAGGAGAGAAAGAGAAAGAGAGAGCCTATGCCTTCGTCTCTTCGATTATCACCCAAGCCTTGCCTTGGGTCCTTTATATAGTGGCCTTTCAACCATCAACCCTCTCAAATATGGAATAACTTATTCCATCATGCCAAGTTTGATTTTATATCATGATTAAAATTATATTTTAATTCATGATAAAAATCAATCAAATCTCTTCCCTCTTATGGAATAAATTTCCTTATCATGGTAAATCAATCCATGATTGATTTTATAAAATAAACCAATCCTTGGTTCATTTTAATTTCCATGAAAAATAAACCAAACCTTGGTTTAAAATTTATATCATCCATAATTTTATAAAACAAACCACACTTGGTTTATTTTATAAATTGAACCAAAAACTTGGTTCTCTCCCTTTGTTGTGGCCGGCCAAGCAAATAGGATGGAGGCCCTCTTTGGCCGGCCCATCCAAGCCAAGCCCCAATGAATTAAACTTATTTAATTCATCTATTAAGTCTTCAAAAGACTTAGCCATTTTACACTTCCGATGTGTCTCTGAAAAATTCAGATTCGACTTATTGTTTGGCTCAACCAAACTTAATCTCTCTTGATTGGAAAATCTAATTTTCAATTCATTTTAAATCCCTCGGATTACTCGTAGTGTGTGTGACTAAATAGGCTTTCGATTTATGTTGGCCGTCTATAATTAATCAATTATAGAACGATCATAAGTGGCACCTAGTAGTACATCATGATCCCCAATTAATCGAAAGATCAACGGTTGACCTCAAAAATAATTCTGAAACCCTTCAGCAGCTATAATGAATCGTGGCCCATTCCCTTTTTAACACCCGCCTTCCCCCCCCCCCCCCCCCCCCCCCCCCGCGTAAGGCGGCGTTACGTTAACATACATAGGGCATGTGAACATCATATTGCAGCAGAATAATTTAAAGCTTATACATACATGCACCTAACTATCCTTCCTACATGATGACATGGGAACATGACATATTAACATCATACTTAACATCATATTATAACCCCACATAAGTCATCCGTAACATACGTAGCAAGTGTAATTTGTTCTTGACAAAACCATCATAAGTTTAACATAAGACTTGCAAAATCTAGAACATGTGACGAAGTATAAATATTAAAACTTTTCTTTCCTTGGCCAAGTCACTACCACACACACGTTCTTGCCCCTCCTGCTGCTTCCATCATTATCCTCTTGCTTGATCCGCGGTATAAGGAAATAAGACTATAAGCACATAGGCTTAGTAAGACCCTTTCCTACTCACTAAAACCATTCGTCACTTAATCATAAGCACATGAAACATTAACATGACTGGGTGCTTTACATAGAACATAAGCATATAAAATCCTACAGCATGACCCAATGCTTAACATAGAACATAAGCATAAATTATACTTAACATAACATAATACATGACATAAACATAAACATAATTATACTTGACATGGCATGATATATGGCATAAAAATAAACATAAATATACTTAACATGACATGATACATGGCATAAATATAAACATAATTATACTTAACATGACATGATACATAGCATAAATATAAACATAACTATACTTAGCATGACATAATTCTTAATATAAAACGTAGCATATTATAAAACATTTACCATCATGGCATATTTTTATCATAATACATAAGCATAAAACATTTACCATCATGGCATATTCTTATCATAACACATGAGCATATTTTTGACATAAACATGAGCATATCCTTAACATAAAACATTTACCATAGCAGGATGCATTACATGAATGGATGCATGAGTCAGATGCATATACATAAGGATGCTTAGTTGAAAATCATACTTTTAAATACTTAAACATAATCATCACATCATTGGGGTCCCCGGCTTGTACCACATACATACATCATATGCGCGCATCCCTAAGTAGATACGAGGTAGCTAGTCTCGACCTACTAGGGTAAGGACAGCTACGGTAGTCCCCGAACCGAGGCGTTCTTAAGGTGCCCATCCCTGTTGGACAGCTTCGGTAGTCCCAGAACCGTGGACAGCTACGGTAGTCCAACACCGAGGCATTCTTAAGGTGCCCATCCCTTGGACCCATACTTCGGTCCGGTACAAGCCCATTCATAAATTAAAATATCTTTACATGCTTCATCACTCATAGCACATACATTGCATACTTAACATGCTTCATCATTCATAGCGTATACATTGCATACTTAAAGACATGAACATAATCTTGTTACATGAAGCATGACATCAACATACTTGGCATTTCATCATCCATACTTAATTCATAACATCATTATGCCTTCATCATTCATACTTATCATTTGTACTTAAGGCATAAATCTTATCTTCATTCATCTTCTTCATTCATAAAACATAACATACATACATAATCATAGTGTCCATCATAGAGTATGCATGGGTAAAATTCATATGAACAGGATATATACTATTTAGGTTCATGGTATTCTACATTACTTAGGTTCATGTCACTCATCATAGAACATGCATAGACCTTCATGAATATATACCTATTATAGGCATTTAATAGCATACATACATTATTCTATATGGCATGGAGCCTACATCAAATACAGGTGTTCATGGTATATGGTTAAAACATTCATGAATAACATGGCACATAACCTAAATATACAAAATCATGGCATATCCCACATAAAGCTAGGGTTATAGGTAGCATAAAAATTCTTACCACATGCTTAACTTGTACATACATCATAGTAACCTACAACCAAATATCCTTGAGACCTTATCCCAACCCAAACCCTAGAACCTTGAGTTGGCCGAAAGTTCCATAGGGGAAGACTCCATCATTCAATTAACATGGAAGGTTTCATGAGTAAAAGGAAACCCATACATTACTCACAAAGCCATAGGAGTCATCAGACCGCATAATTGGAGCTAACCCTAAGTCCTAGCCTTACCTTTTGACCTTGGCCGAAACCCTAGAGGGTCACAAGCACATGGAAAATTCCCATCATTCACAATTTATCTTCATTAAGTCATAGGAAAACATAATAACATGCTTGAAGGGTTAGATATCATCCTATCCATCCCCTCTTGATATGGGCCGAAACCCTAGGGAGCCTTAGAGTGCCCCCAACTTTCCCTAAATTATTATCTACACCTTACTTATCATAATAAAACATTAGGCAACATGAATGAAAGTATACAACATCCCCAAGCCCCAATCTTAAGGCTTGGTTGAAACCCTAAAGCCCTACCTCATGGTTTTCTTAACTTGGATCTTAAACAAAAGTCTAAATCTTGATAAACATCCGAGAAACAATTACACCACAGGTGAGGGGGTCTTACCTTAGTTTGTCTTTGATTATCACCTTGAATAGAGAAGCCAAAAGAAAGCTCTTTGACCCTAAACCTCTCCTTAACCCTTGTAGCCTTGTAGAAAGTCTTGGATCTTCAATATAAAGTCCCCTTGTGAAGCTTTTCCAAGGGAGAGGGGTCTTGGTGGGTTTCGGCTAGGAGAAGGAAGGAGGAGGAAGAAGAATGGACTTGGTGGAAGAAGAAAAGAAAAGAGTAACTTCCATGCCTCCTCTCTCATCTATTCTTTATACCACATGAAGGAGGGCAAGTGAAGGGTCATGGTATCTCTTCTCTTGATGACTCTTCACTTCCCTAAGCCTTAACCAAAATCCTCTTCATTCTCTACTAGCACTCCCTTGCTAGGTGAATTGGTTAGTACATGCATGGTGTTACACTAGATCCAAGGTTCAATCCTTGGTGCATGCACTTTATTTTTTTATTTTTATTTTAAATTTATTTTTCTTTTAAATTTCGGCAATGCCCCCCTAAGGCCTACCCATAGCCATGCTAATATTCCTAATTTAAACCCATTTCTATTTATATTAAATTCTACCTAAAATCCACTAATAAACATGGTACTAGAAAACCCATGTAAAGCCCATTAGCACTTAGCTTCTTATTTTATATCGAAAATCATGGATCACCACGTTAAGGTTTATACTAGTGTCCCTGTGTTCCCCGGAAATTTATCTAGACATGATCAATATTTTTTCCAAAGAAAATATTGAGATAATTTTTTGGGTCGTTACACCCTTCACCATCTTATACCCACTTGGTTCAGGACATGGTCTATGTGTGTCATTCCCCACTAGGCTGACTACATCACACCTAGCCCAAGTAACGTTTTCTCATCCTACGGATTCTAATTACTCTCATGTATTTAAGAGATTTATACTCTGAACATGTCATGCTCTGGCCAGAGGCTTCGTGTAACAATCCGACAATAGGTCTCGGGTATACATCTCCTCGCAAGGAGTGGTGAATCCTTTGTAGGTTGTTCAAACATCTTCGGGCACTTCGGCTTATACCCAATCATCCTGGGTCCACACCTCCTTGGAGATGCTTACTTAAGATGTCAAAAGTCTCCATGACCAAGATGACTTGAACACCGCAAGTCAAAGGAACATCGCACTTAAGCTGTAGTAAGAACTTCACTGACATATCTATATGTAGACAACCATATGAAGTTTTACAGTCAGTCACTCCAATGAACTAGTTCCCTTAACTAGCATTCATGTTTATCTCCCGACATCTCAATGTCACCAGCCAGTGAGAATCAGCTGATTACAGAATAACCCATGCTAGTCTCAACAGAATTGATAGTGTCCGTATTTATCAATTCATCGACTAGGGACAATTTTAATACTTCACAATTGCATATGTAGAGATAATCATAAGTTGTGAATTCATCACAAATTCTCTCATGCTGTAAATTGTATTGCGGACATTCAGTAAATGAGTTTAAGATCTCAATCAAATACACAAACATGTATACTCAAATAGTGAATATTCATTTATTAAAATAAATGATTACAATCATAAGGCGATTGCCTTAGGACACTTCTCTCATATCACTAACAAACTCCCACTTGGCATAATGCCAATCGCTACGGTACCCAATTCCACAGGCTCTAACATGACCCTCAAACTTGCTTTGAGGCAAGGCCTTAGTTAAAGGATCCGCTAAATTTCTTTCAGTGCGAATTTTCTCAATCTATATATCATTCCTACTTATAATCTCTCTGATCAGATGATAGCGGCGAAGCACATGTTTGGATCGCTGATGAGACCTTGGTTCATTCACTTGTGGAATAGCTCCATTGTTGTCGCAGTAAACTGGTATTGCTTCATCAATGGTTGGAACCACACCAAGTTCTGAGACAAACTTCTTGATCCAGACTGCTTCCTTTGCTGCTTCCGAAGCTGCAATATATTCCGCTTCCGTGGTAGAATCTGCTGCTGCTTTCGATTTATGTTGGTCGTCTATAATTAATCAATTATAGAATGATCATGAGTGACACCTAGTAGTACATCATGATCCCCAATTAATCGAAAGATCAACGGTTGACCTCAGAAATAATTCTGAAACCCTTCGGCAGCTATAATGAACCGTGCCCCATTCCCTTCACCATCTTATACCCACTTGGTTCAGGACATGGTCTATGTGTGTCAGTCCCCACTAGGCTGACTACGTCACACCTAGCCCAAGTAACGTTTTCTCGTCCTACGAATTCTAATTACTCTCATGTATTTAAGAGATTCATACTCTGAACATGTCATGCTCTGGGCAGAGGCTTCGAGTAACAATCCAATGATAGGCCTCAGGTATACATCACCTCGCAAGGAGTGGTGAATCCTTTGTAGGTTGTTCAAACATCTTCGGGCACTTCGGCTTATAACCAATCATCCTGGGTCCACACCTCCTTGGAGATGCTTGCTTAAGATGTCAAAGTATAAGTCTCCATGACCAAGATGACTTGAACACCGCAAGTCAAAGGAACATCGCACTTAAGCTGCAGTAAGAACTTCACTGACATATTTATATGTAGACTACCATATGATGTTTTACAGCCAGTCACTCCAATGAACTAGTTCCCTTAACTAGCATTCATGTTTATCTCCGGACATCTCAATGTCACCAGCCAGTGAGAATCAGCTGATTAGAGAATAACCCATGCTAGTCTCAACAGAATTGATAGTGTCCGTATTTATCAATTCATCGACTAGGGATAATTTCAATTCTTCACAATTGGACATGTAGAGATAATCACAAGTTGTGAATTCATCACAAATTCTCTCATGCTGTGAATTGTAATGCGGACATTCAGTAAATGAGTTTAAGATCTCAATCAAATACACAAACATGTATACTCAAATAGTGAATATTCATTTATTAAAATAAATGATTACAATCATAAGGCGTGCCTTAGGACACTTCTCTCAAATCACTAACAGCTAGGAATTAGGGTTAACTCCAATCATGAGTTCTAATGGCTTCCTATGGCATTGTATGTATTGTATTGAATGGTAATTGTGAATTTTATGAATTTTCCATGGACTTAAGACCCCTATAAGTTTCGGCCAAGACCAAATGTTAGGGTTAGGAGTTAGGGTTAGCCCAATCATGTGTTCTAATGGCTTCCTATTGCATTGTATGTATTGTATTGGATGTTAATTATGAATTATATGAATTTTTCATGGAATTAAACCTCTCTAGGGTTTCGGCCAAGCTCCAATTTTAGGGTTTGGGTTAGTCTAAGGTTTCAAGTATACTTGTTTATGGCTTATTATGATGTATATGTAACGACCCGGAAAATTCTCTTAATGTTTTATTAAAATATTAAGCATGTTTAGATAATTTTCCAAGGGACCAAGGAATATTAATGCAAACTTGGGCCTAGAAAATCCATGTTTTCCCATTTAAATTAGGAAAAAAAGGGCACTAATGGGCCTTATATGGGCTTGCTAGTACCATAATTATCGGTGGATTTTAGGTAAAAGTTAGTATAAATATAAATAGGATTTAATTGGATATATTAGCATGATTTTGGGTAAATATTAGTCTAATTTCCCCATTTAAATAAAGAGATTTGGTACTAATGGGCTTTAAATGGGCTCCAAAAATGGGTAGTAATTGGGTAAAATTAATATAAATATAAAAGAATTTTATTTAGGAATATTGGCATAATTATGGGTCATTTTTTGGAGAATTTTCGAAATAAAAGGGGAATTTTCGAAATAAGAAAAAGGATTAAATAAAATAAAAATAAAGGTGCATGGACCAAGGATTGAACCTTGGACCTCTTGTACAACCAAGAATGCTTTAACCAACTCACCTAGCAAGGAATTCTTGTGAGGAAATGGAGTGAATGGTGGTTAAATGGTAGAAGAAGATGAAGGGCCATGGAAAACTCTTCATTCACCACTTTAATGGTTGATTAATAAGGGGGTTTGGGAGTTTCATTCTTCATGCCATAAATTGAATTTGCTTCTCTCTTCCTTCTCCATTCTTGCCGAGCACACAAGGAGGAATTCTCCCTTGAGAAAACTCCACAAAAGGTCTCCTTCTCCAAGATCTAAGGTCTTCTCAAGGTTCTAAGGGCTAGGTGTGGTCAAGTCTTCTTTCTTCTTTCCATCCAAGGTCTAAAAATCAAGAAATCTAAGGTAAGACTCCCTCACCTGTGGTATAATAGTTACCTATGATTTCCATGATTTTTGGCATGATATATGAGTTAGTTTTCGGATTTAATGTTGAAGGGAAACAAAATCAAGGTTCCTGTGTTCAAGGGTTTCGGTCAGCATGTTTTAAAGGTATAAAAATATGTTAAAAATCGTGATAATATTATTTGATATTAACCTATGATGTTTATAAGTTAATTGTAATTTTTGGGGATTTTTAGAGTACTCTAGGACACCCTAGAGTTTCGGCTAACATGAAGGAAACAAAACCCAGAACTTTAAGTTCAAGGGTTTCGGCCAGAATTTTTTAAATGTCTAAAAATATGTTAAAAATCATGATAATATTATTTGATGTTCCCCTATGATTTTTAGAAGTTAAGTGTAATTTTTGGGAATTTTTGGAGTACTCTAGGACACCCTAGAGTTTCGGCCAACATGAAGGAAGCAAAACCCAGAACTTTAAGTTCAAGGGTTTCGGCCAGCATGTTTTAAATGTCTAAACATATGTTAAAAATCATGATAATGTCATTTAATGTTCCCTTATGATGTTTAGATATTAATTATAATTTTTGGGAATTTTTGGGATACCCTAGAGGCCCCATATGTTTCGGCCAACATGAAAGAAGCAAAACCCAGAACCTTAAGTTCAAGGGTTTCGGCCCCCATGTTTTAAATGTCTAAAAATATGTTAAAAATCAGGATAATGTCATTTAATGTTCCCTCATGATGTGTAGAGGTTAAGTATAAATTTTGGGAATTTTTGGGGTACCCTAGAGGCCCCATATGGTTCGGCCAACCCCAAGGACCCAAGGGTTAGGGTTGAGTCTTTAACCTCAACTTATGTTTATTTGTTGCCATGATATAAGGATGATGGATGGCGATTGTGTGAATTTTCACATGGCCATGGGACTCCACAAGTTTCGGCCATATAAGGGTTAATAGGGTAAAAGTTAAGATTTATTTCAAGTAAGGGTCCCAATGGCCCTATGGTAAGATGTGATTTATGTTTATGAATGATATGCTATGTTATGAATGATATGTCATGTTATGAATGATATGCCATGTTTATGAATGATATGCCATGTTATGAATGATATGCCATGTTTATGAATGATATGCCATGTTTATGAATGATATGCCATGGTTATGAATGATAAGAATGAAAATGATGAATTGAGGTTAAGTATGATGAATGAATGAATATGCTAAACGGCACGGTCGATGGTCGACGGTACGACGGTCATATGGACCGGTAAATGGGCCGGTAGACGGGCCGAGCCGTAACAAGTTATGTTATGATAAGTATGCCATGAATGACTTATGAATGATGAAGCATGCAAAGTATTTTATTTTATTTTATGGGCTTGTACCGGACCTAAGTAAGGTCCACGGTTCTGGACTACCGATGATGCTATCCACGGTTCGGGACTACCGATGATGCTGTCCTTACGGTTCGGGACTACCGATGAAGCTGTCCTTACCCTAGTAGGTCGAGATTAGCTACCTCGTATTTACTTAGGATGCGCGCATATGATGAATGAATGTGGTACAAGTCAGGGCCCAATGAAAGTTATGATTATGTTAAAAGCATGTTTTCAAGATTAAGCATCCTTATATATATATGTATATGCACGATTGCCACATGCATCCATTCATGTTATGCATTATGTTATGAAAAGTATGTTTACGAAAAGTATGTTATGAAGGTATGTTTATGCCATGATTTTATTTATGTTTATGCCATGATTTTATTTATGTTTATGCCATGATTTTATTTATGTTTATGCCATGATTTTATTTATGTTTATGCCATGATTGTATTTATGTTTATGCCATGATTTTATTTATGTTTATGCCATGATATTATTTATGTTATGCCATGATGTTATTTATGTTTATGCCATGATTTGATGATAGTTTAGAATGCCATGCTTTAATTAGGTTTATGATAGTTTAGGGTGCCATGATTTTATCTATGTTCATGTTAGTTTAGGATGCCATGATTTTATGCTAGTTTAGAATGCCATGCTTTAATTATGTGTATGCTAGTTTAGGATGCCATGACTTAATTATGTTTGTGTTACGTTAGAATGCCATTATTTTGTTCATGCTCATGTTAGTATGGGATGCCATGATTGTAATTAGATTTATGCCATGACTTGATTTATGTTTATGTCAAATATTATGCCATGCTATGAATGTTTACGATGTTGATGTTATGTCAAGTATTATGCCATACCCGAATGTTTATGGTTATGTTTATGCCATGCTATGAATGGGGTGAAGCTATGTCCATGACATGTCAAATGAATGCTAAGTGATGTTAAGGATGATGTTCTAAGTAAAGCGCTAAGTGTGCTAATGTTTCATATGTTTATGATTAAGTGACGGATGGTTTTCGTGAGTAGGAAAGAGTCTTACTAAGCCTGTGTGCTTATAGTTTTATTTTTCTTATACCGCAGATCATGCAAAGGAACAGTAAGGAAGCAGCAGGAGGGCATTGCAGAATGTGTGTGATAGTGACTTGGCCAAGAGACCATATGTTTGCTTACCTTATGATAGAACTTTACCTTTGCTCCTAAGTACTTGAATATGACTATGACTCTATGATATGATGCTAAAGTATGACAGAATGCTAAAGTATAACATGATGCTAAGTATGACATGATGCTAAGTATGTTATGATGCTAGGAATGGTAGAAAGTGCATGTAGGTGTAAGTTTAAAGTTTTCCGCTGCGTTATGATGTCTACATGCTCTAAGTATGTTAACATAACGCCGCTTTATGGTGGTCAAAGAAAAAAAAAGCGGGCGTTACAGTATATATATGTTCAAGCATGCTGTATGAATTTTATGTTACCTAAAACCCTAACTTTATGTGCTATGCATCATGACCTTGTATGCTTATGTTATGTGCCATGTTTTAGTAGGTTTTATTTATGGATGTTTTACACCATATACCATGAATACATGTGCTGTGAAGTATGTATCATGTTTATGTAGAATTGTGCATGCATTAGGTTAAATGCCTTGAACATATGTATATTAGGGTTATGTAGACCTATGAATGTTTTATGTTGAATGTCATGAACCTATGTAGTATGTATCATGTTCATATGGATCCTACCCATGCATGCTTTATGATAGATACCATGATCATGTATGCTATGTAATATGTACCATGTATGTAAAAACTTATTTATGGATGTTTACCTTATATATCATGATCATGCAAGCTTTATGAACTAAGATGATGCTTATGCCTTAAGGCATAATTATGTATGTAAGTCATGCCTTATGAATGAAGATGATGAATGATGATGATGTCATGCCTCTAAGGCATAATGATGTATGCATGAACTATGAATGATGAAATGCTAAGTATGCTTTATACCATGCTTCATGTATTAAGATCATGTTTATGTTTTCAATTATGCTATGAAAGTTCTATGAAGATGAAATATGATGGAAAAAAAAGAAGCATGTGAAGCTATTTTACTTTATGAATGGGCTTGTTCCGGACCCTAAAAAGGTCCAAGGGATGGGCTCCTTATGAAAGCCTCGGTTCAGGACTACCGCAGTTGTCCTCGGTTCTGGGACTACCGTAGCTATCCAACAGGGATGGGTACCTTAAGAACGCCTCGGTTCTGGACTACCGTAGTTGTCCCTAGGTTGAAGGTAACCTAGTACCTGATAAGTGCTATTTTATTGGTTATTTCAGATGCCAAAATCGATGTTTGACCCATGTTTTTCTTGCTTAATTGTGAATTTACCCTAGGTTCTAGGACTTAATTTTATTTTGGACTTAATTGCAAATCTTTACTTATTTGAAATGATTTTGCCACTAAATTGTTGACTTATTTTTGGAGGCATGAAAGGACCATAGACCTAGGGTATACTGGGTCAAACATGAGTCAGAAGTGGAACCGGATCGAGTGATCAAGCTTCAGATTAATCTGGGTCGTCCGATTCAAAAGTGGCTAGATCTGAGCCATCTGGGACCATCTGAGGTAATCCGAGCTAGGGTTAGGGCTGATCAAGCACTGAGGTCACGATCTGAGATTTTCATCCCAATCAGAGATCATCCGACCGTTGGATCAAGCTCAGAGGGCTCTAGACTGTCCGTCCAATGATCAGGTTGATCTGGGCCATCCATTGCAAATCTGTTAGATCCGAGTTACCCCGAGGCAGATCCTGACGCTTGATCAACATCATCAAAGTTTGGTTCAGATTGGACAAAGATCAACCGTTGGATTCTCTTCAAACAATCTGGGTCGTTCATTCCTAAGTACTTAATCAAATTTTCTCCCCATTGCACAGCGTTGCATCTTCGCTGCACAGTTCTTCTTCTTCAGCACAGTTCTTCATTTCTTCTTGAGTTTTTTTTCAATCCGAGGACGCGACCACCTCAATTTCACCACTTGATCGAGTGTTAGATCCTTGGGGAGCTGTCTCCGTGAAGATTCACGCTCTGAATTGGAAAAAAACAGAGCCGAGTGAGGGTTTCCTTGGTTCTGCCATTGATTGCTTCGATATTGGCTTTGTTCCATCCTTCATCCATCCGAGCTATCTCGAGGGGTTCTCTGGAGTACTTGGATCATCCCCAACCCATCAGCGCAAGTGGACAACGCCAGATTAAAGAAATCGAATGGGATTCCAACTTGGATCAGAGTGTGAGCTGGATTGAATCGCAAAGGCCGTTTTCCATTGATTTGTTGAGTTTAGGGGTTCGAGGCTCACCTTGTGTGACGAGCAAGGAGTACTTGAGCTAAGGGAGGATTGAGGCTTAGTTTCCGTAGCTAATTTCTTCTTGTTTAGCTGTAATTTCAATTCTGCACTTTGTTTCTAAATTTATCTTCGTATTAGTTGCTTCAGTTCAGTAGCTTGAGTTATTTTAGCTTCAATTATGTTTCCTTCTGCAAGTTTAATAGCTAGGGAATGTGTTTAGTGCACAATTGCTTTTAAATTCAGTTGTCTCAATAGTTTAATTTCTATGAAACAGATTTCCATCTTGCGTATCAGCGTTTCTTATGCTGCGTATCAGTTTTTCTTCATTCGGTGTATCAGTTTTCAGCTCCTGCATTTTATGTCAGTTAGTATAGTTTATTTCTGAATCGTTTCTGATACTAGTTTGGTACAATCGATCTAAGTTTGCTTTGTGGGTTTCGGAATTCAATCGTTCCATGTTTTCAGTCTTCAGTTCTGCACGTTATTCATTTCTGAAACTCAGTGTTAATTTCTGCATATAAGTTAACAGATCCTGCCTTTGTATTAAGTGAACTTAGTTTCTATCTTCTGAATTCACTCTGCAGTTTGATTTATTTGCATAGAAATAGGGAACAAGTTCGGAATTGGTTTTAAATCTGCATATCAGCCCCTTCTTGTGTGTCAACTTAAAAATCGCTGCAATTAGCTTCATATCTGCAATCTTAAGTTTAGCATGTCTGAATCTTGTATCATGTGAGCTCAGTTTTGCTGAATTGAAATTGAACATTGGAATTGAGCACTAATTCTAATCGTGATTGGTGTGCTCTGCGTTTGTATCATCTTGTTTGCATCGAATTCCAATTCTATTATTCAGCTTTTCAATTCTGCAACTCAATTCGTTTCTGCAATTTTTAGGTTTAGTTGCTGAAGTTTGGATCAGTCAAGCTTTGCATTGGAACTTTGTTGCATTTGAAATCAGTTTTCTTGTATGATTTTTGCATCCAAATTTCTGTTGCATCTCATTTCTGCATATAGGATCTAAACTCTTCCCTGCAATTCTGAAGTTCTGTGCCCAGTTCTGATTTATTGCATTCATTTCTGAAATTCCTTCTTAATTCATGCTAGCACTTCATTAACAGCTTGTCTTCCAAGTTGAGGTGATTAGTTTAAATTTGGAATGGTTAATCACAGTTTTGGCACTTAGTATCAGTCCCTTTTGGCACATAAATCTCCTTATCTTGGTGCCAAGTTGTTTCATCCTTTTTGTTCTCTTTGTATCAAGAGAGGCATTTGGCAGTCATTGGTTTGAACTTGAACAGACCTTGTAGTGTAGTCTTGCATTTGAATTCAGATTTGCATCTTCGAAATTTGGTTGAGTTGCCTTGGTTGAATTAGGTTTTCCATTGGTTGAGTTGTTTATTACCATCATTTTGTTTGGCTTATTAGCTAAGTTCATTTACTTTCATTGTGTTTTCGTTTTTGATTGCAAAACCAAACCCGATTTCTACTCGCAACCGAAAAATAGTTGACGACAAATAAACTCGAGCTCGAATCAAACAACTGCAACTAGCCCTAGGAAAAATACGACCTGTGACCCCTTTACTACGTTTTCATCTTTGATTGCAAAAAGGGTTTCCAGCTTACACATATCTAAATTTTGAGACCCACATTTGTGACACCTTGTTAGGGTTCATCAATATTTTTGGCGCCGTTGCCGGGGAGGTTACTAGTTGAGTTGTTTGATTTTTGCTTGTGTGCTTAGGGACATATCATTTGATTCTATTTTCTTGTGCTTTATCTTTTGTATACGGTTGCTGCCATTTTTCTTGTTTGTTTTGTGACAGGACTGCAGATGCAAATTGTTTTCGAATGCTTATTCATCTTCGCACCAGCAGCCGTGTCAACAATTTCAGCAGCCCTATTCAGAATTGTAGCAGTACCAAACTTTCAATCAGCCACCACAGCAGTTTCAACCACAATTTCAGAATTTTTAGCAAGGGTGCAATCCAAATTTTCAACAAAATTTTCAACCATTTCAGCAGTCTCAACAAAATTTTTAGCAACCTTTTAATCAGCCACCACAACAAAATTTCTAACAGCCCTATTCGAATTTTCAGCAAACAAATCAGTTTTTTCAGCCACAATTTCAACAATTTCAGCAAGATTTTTAGCCAAGTCAGAATTTTCAGCATGGGCAGCCACAATTCCAGAGTTTTGAGCAACCAATTCAGCAATTCCAACCCCAATTTCAGCAACCATATCAATTACCACAGCAATTCCAGCCTTGCAACCAGAATTTCCAGCCACAAAATCAGAGTGTCCAGCCCACTCAAATTCAGTTTTCACCACCACAATTTCAACCTCAGATCCAGGATTTCTAGGGCTACAATTCTCAGCAAATTCAACAATCATTCTAGCCCAATTTTCAGCAGTTTAATCAACCCATCCAACCATTTGAGCAGCCCCAACAGCCCCCATTTCAGAATGCACAACCTACTATTGGTCTTCAGCTGCCTTATGTTACATTTCAAGACCAACAGGAGTTCCACACTAACCAAGGAGGCTTTGACAATCCTAATGAGGATGAGGCTCAACAACAAAGGATAAAAGAGATGTGTCAACAAATTTTACAATAACAAGAGCGTCAAGACATCGCAGAACGTCATTGGAAATTGGTTGATCAAATGAATCAAATACTAGCCCAAAGATCAGGACAATCAGATGAATCTACAGGTGTAGGGGATTGCACTGAGCCCCAGGGACCACCATCATTGGTTGATGTATCAGGAGATCCAGATGATAGGATTGAGAGTGTAGGGGATTGCACTGAGCCCCAAGAATCACCCATTCCTACTGATTTAGAGGCATTAGAGAAGATGGATAGCAGAGCTTGTAACAACCTTGATTTTGATTCTGAAATTTTACAGGACCCTTCTAAACTTTTATTTTGTAAGGATTTAGTTGTTGATGATTCTAACTTTTCTAATATGGTTGTTGTAGATATGGTTGATGAAGCATGTGTTGCAGATGAATTCACAGGTGTAGGGGATTGCACTAAGCCCCAAGGACCACCAATTGACTGATGCATTAGAAGATTCAGAGGATGAGCCAGGAAGTGTAGGGACTTGCATGGTGGAAGCAAGAACCCAAGAATCACCTGTTCCAGTTGAGTGTCCACCGGAACCTAAACCTGAAATGGTGCATGTACTTGACCAGGAGGAGGCCACAGTTACATCTACTCTTGTAGAACCTCCAGGTATTTTTCAGCATGATCAGGTAAGTATTCTTACTATTTCATTGGAAAAATTTATTGAGGTACCTCAAACTGATTTTATTGTTTGTGATATACTTAGGAATGCATCTTGTGTAGAATTTGATTGTGAAAGATTGATAGAGGTACCTAGTGCTGAATTTGCTGAATATGAAGCATGTGGTGATACATATCATGAAAATGCTGAATGTGAAAATTTTTTAGAAGTGCCTAGAATTGATGTCGTTTGTTGTGATGAATCTCATGATATATCTTATGCTGAAATTGATTGTGAAAGACTGATAGAGGCACCTAAAGTTGATTTCATTGGTTGTAATGCATTGCTTGATACATCCTTGGTGGAAAATAATTGTGAAATTTCTATTGAAGTGCCAAAAATTGATTTCATTGTTTGTGATGAGTTTCTGGATGCATTCTTTTTGGAAAATAATTGTGAAAAATTCATTGAGGTACCAAGAACTGATTTCATTGGATATGATGCAGTTTTGGATACATTTCATGCAGAGACTGATGTTATTTCATTTCTTTCTTACCCTACACGCTTGAGAGAGGTATTACATGGTTTTGCAGGGTCCAGAAGACTTCTGGAGTGGGTGCTCCATCTGAACAGACTCCAACCTCCTGGAAGAACCTTCAAAAGGTATCAAGAAGGAGGAGATAATTTTACTTTAATTCAAAGCACTCCACCTCTTACATGGGTCTTGTACCTAAATCGCCTGCGGCCACCTGAACATTTTTTTGTAAAGTTCAAGTGTGGGGGAGCCCTGTACCATGGAATTGATCAAATGAAGGAAGCTCTCTAAGCCACCCATACTCCTCCACTACCACGATGGAGGCTACTTCTTGATAGACTCCGTCCACCAGAAATAAAGGGGAGTTTGTTCTTACTTGTATTTTCTTTCATTGCATATTTCATTTTTATGTTTTCTAGAAGTAGAATTTTCTTTTAAATTGCGCCCTTGCTAATAAATGCGTGAGTAGAGTAGAATGAATAGGAGTCATTGTAGATACCAGGTTATTTCTTTTGGCACTTTTTCTTGCATGACTAGGAATAAATGTATCCCTCTAGGTTGTTTTCATGTCATTTTAGAGTCTCTTGAAAATAAATTAAATTTGATTTTTAAAACATAGGGTTTGAGCTAATGGATGAAATTTTGGATGCTTGAGTACTACTTGGCTTTAGATTCTTAATTGATGACTTGAGATGAATTATTTGCACCTAGTGAGAATTAGCCTTATTTTTGTGATACATATATGTTATTGTACTCTAGAACTTACTTAGGTTCTTTCAAAATCATATTTCAATAATTGGATCACATCTATAAAGGATAAACAATTTGTTTCCCATTCCATATCAATTTTTGGCAATAAGCATGATTATTCTATTTTCCTTTCCATATTTTCTACTTTTAACCACACTTTTCTATGGACTTATTTGTTTGGAATGTTTCTTAATGCTACTTTGCCCGAGACGGACAAAGGATTAAGTGTGGGGGAGTGGCGAGTGTTTTGGAATTATTTTGGTAGCAAAGAGGCATTTCATGTCAAGAAAAAATTTTTTGTGAGGTTCATTTGTGAGGTTGACTCAAAAAAGGTGCCATTTTAAAGGAAAGAAAAATCTGTGCCATTTTAAAGGAAAGAAAAATCTGTGCCAAAAGGAAAAGGAAAAATGCTATGGAGCATGTTTCGGCCAAAAGCATTGCAGTTGTGTTAACTTGAACCAATGTAAAAATTCAGTGCCAAGTTAAATTCAGCTGAACCAAGGAAAAATTTTGGAACTGCAGCTGGGCAGATCTGAAATTTGAGCAGGAATGCTGTGCCAAGGTGGAAAGGAAATGCCCAAGCAAGGTGTCAAGTATGAAATCTAAATAGAAATCAGTGAAGGGAACAACTACATTGGAAATTCTATAAGTGAGAAAAAACTCTGAGAGTCAATTGGAATTGGTGGAGGCCACAAGTGAGTGTGAAGCTGATTTGATCAGAAATGATTTGGATTAGAACTTGAACTGAATGGCAACTAATATGAAGTGAATTACAGCCGTATAGCTCGATTGTTTGGAACTGAGCATTTCTTGAAGCTGTGGAATCTGGCACAAATGGTTCTCGGAACAGAACAGGAAAACCAATTGGGATGTACATAATTGTTTCAGAAATGTAGAAGTTACAGAATTGTTTCTCCCCAAATTCAACCATTTGATGCAAATACTAATTACAGATTTTCATCGGCTGGACAATTCAAGTGGAAGCTAAAATTGCTATTAAGGCAATGGAGGAGATCAATCAAGGAAATCAGTTTATCAACTTGAAATTGTTTGTGCCGTGGATGAGATTCCAAGATGCTGAGCAGAAACTTTCAAGTGAAACATTTAAATCTTTCACTATCATTTGATGCAAGTCCCAATTGATGCTAATTGCTTGAGAAATCCGAGAAGTGCACTGCATTTGCCGTGAAGTTGGAATCTGAAACTAAAAAAAATAGCTTCTATAGGATTGGTTTTTGAGGTGCTCAACTTAAACTAAGAAATAAAAAATTGTGAAGCAATGTTTTTATTTGGGTCATTTGAGTTCTCCACTACCATTTGATTGTTAGGATGGATTGGAATGATTCTGAGAAGGACTTGGGAGCTGAGCACATCATGACTGAATGAAAGGAAGAACTAAAAAATGAGAAAAGAGAATTAAGGAAGCAAAGTTGGCACGCAAGGTGGAAAATTGGCACATTAAAACCAACCAAGTTTTCTTCATCCAAATCAAAGGCATTGTTCAAATTTGACTTCACCACACTTTTGATTTCACTAGAGGACTGACAAGAGGGGCAAAGCACATTGGAAACATTCTTGAGCAACCAATCTCCTACTTCATCAAATTTTCTATTTTCTTAGCTTTTACTCCATTCCTTACCATTTTCTACGTCTTTCACTTATTTTTGTAGATGTTGATCCTAATCATGAATAATGGTGGAGAGTAGATAACAAGCAAGCCTATGGTCGTGCAAGAAGCATGTATGTTTGAGTGAGCTCCACTTCCATCATCAACTTAGAACTTAAGGAGAGAGCCACCAAAACTTCCCTTGGAATGCTAGTGAGTTAAATTCATCTCAATGAATCATGAAGGATGAAAAGGCTAAGTTGTTGATTTAAGGACGAGATACTAATCCATAGAGCTTAGATTTTAGAGAATTGACAATCTTAGATAATTTCTTTTCACTTATTTCTAATTATGCTTGAGAAAATCTAAGGGATACATACTTAGTAGTTTCGCGAGACGCTGAAGCTTAAGTGTGGGGGAGTTGATAAGTGCTATTCTATTTGTTATTTCAGATGCCAAAATCCATGTTTGACCCATGTTTTTGTTGCTTAATTGTGAATTTACCCTAGGTTCTAGGACATAATTTTATTTTGGACTTAATTGCAAATCTTTACATATTTGAAATGATTTTGCCACTAAATTGTTGACTTATTTTTGTAGGCATGAAAGGACCATGGACCTAGGGTATACTGGGTCAAACTTGAGTCGGAAGTGGAACCGGATCGAGTGATCAAGCTTCAGATTAATCTGGGACGTCCGATTCAAAAGCGGCTAGATCTGAGCCATCTGGGCCAATCTGAGGCAATCCGAGCTAGGGTTAGGGCTGATCAAGCACTGAGGTCAAGATCTGAGATTTTCATCCCAATCAGAGATTATCCGACCGTTGGATCAAGCTCAGAGGGCTCTAGACTGTCCGTCCAAAGATCAGGTTGATCTGGGCCATCCATTGCAAATCTGGAAGATCCGAGTTACCCCGAGGCAGATCCTGACGCTTGATCAACATCATCAAAGTTTGGTTCAGATCGGACAAAGATCAACCGTTGGATTCTCTTCAAACAATCTGGGTCGTTCATTCCTAAGTACTTAATCAAATTTTCTCCCCATTGCACAGCGTCGCGTCTTCGCCGCACAGTTCATCTTCTTCAGCGCAGTTCTTCATTTCATCTTGAGTTTTTTCAATCCGAGGGCGCGACCACCTCAATTTTTTCACTTGATCGAGTGCTAGATCCTTGGGGAGCTGTCTCCGTGAAGATTCACGCTCCGAATTGGCAAAAAACAGAGCCGAGTGAGGGTTTCCTCAGTTCTGCCATTGATTGCTTCGATCTTGGCTTTGTTCCATCCTTCATCCATCTGAGCTATCTGGAGGGGTTCTCTGGAGTGCTTGGATCATCCCCAACCCATCAGCGCAAGTGGACAACGCCAGATTAAAGAAATCGAATGGGATTCCAACTTGGATCAGAGTGTGAGCTGGATTGAATCGCAGAGGCCGTTTTCCATTGATTTGTTGAGTTTAGGGGTTCGAGGCTCACCCTTGTGTGACGAGCAAGGAGTACTTGAGCTAAGGGAGGATTGAGGCTTAGTTTCCGTAGCTAATTTCTTCTTGTTTAGCTGTAATTTCAATTCTGCACTTCGTTTCTGAATTTGTCTTCGTATCAGTTGCTTCAGTTCATTAGCTTGAGTTGTTTTAGCTTCAATTACGTTTCATTCTGCAAGTTTAATAGCTAGGGAATGTGTTTAGTGCACAATTGCTTTTAAATTCAGTTGTCTCAATAGTTTAATTTCTGTGAAACAGATTTCCTTCTTGCGTATCAGCGTTTCTTATGCTGCATATCAGTTTTTCTTCATTCGTTGTATCAATTTTCAGCTCCTGCATTTTATGTTAGTTAGTATAGTTTATTTCTGAATCGTTTTTGATACTAGTTTGGTACAATCGATCTAAGTTTGCTTTGTGAGTTCCGGAATTCAATTGTTCCATGTTTTCAGTCTTCAGTTCTGCACGTTATTCATTTCTGAAACTCAGTGTTAATTTCTACATATAAGTTAACAGATCCTGCCTTTGTATTAAGTGAACTTAGTTTCTATCTTCTGAATTCACTCTGCAGTTTGATTTATTTGCATAGAAATAGGGAACAAGTTCGGAATTGGTTTTAAATCTGCATATTAGCCCATTCTTGTGTGTCAACTTAAAAATCGCTGCAATTAGCTTCATATCTGCAATCTTAAGTTTAGCATGTCTGAATGTTGTATCAAGTGAGCTCAGTTTTGCTGAACTGAAATTGAACATTGGAATTGAGCACTAATTCTCAACGTTATTGGTGTGCTCTGCGTTTGTATCAGCTTGTTTGCATCGAATTCCAATTGTGTTATTCAGCTTTTCAATTCTACAACTCAATTCATTTCTGCAATTTTTAGTTGTAGTTGCTGAAGTTTGGATCAGTGAAGCTTTGCATTGGAACTTTGTTGCATTTGAAATCGGTTTTCTTGTATGATTTTTGCATCCAAATTTCTGCTGCATCGCATTTCTGCATATAGGATCTAAACTCTTCCCTGCAATTCTGAAGTTCTGTGCCCAATTCTGATTTATTGCATTCATTTCTGAAATTCCTTCTTAATTCATGCTAGCACTTCATTAACAGCTTGTCTTCCAAGTTGAGGTGATTAGTTTAAATTCGGAATGGTTAATCACAGTTTTGGCACTTAGTATTAGTCCCTTTTGGCACATAAATCTCCTTCTCTTGGTGCCAAGTTGTTTCAACCTTTTTGTTCACTTTGTATCAAGAGAGGCATTCGGCAGTCATTGGTTTGAACTTGAACAGACCTTGTAGTGTAGTCTTGCATTTGAATTCAGATTTGCATCTTCGAAATTTGGTTGAGTTGCCTTGGTTGAATTAGGTTTTCCATTGGTTGAGTTGTTTATTACCATCATTTTGTTTGGCTTATTAGCTAAATTCATTTACTTTCATTGTGTTTTCGTTTTTGATTGCAAAACCAAACCTGATTTCTACTCGAAACCCAAAAATAGTTGACGATAAATAAACTCGAGCTCGAATCAAACAACCGCAACTAGCCCTTGGAAAAATACGACCTGTGGCCCTTTACTATGTTTTCATCTTTGATTGCAAAAAGGGTTTCCAGCTTACACATATCTAAATTTTAAGACCACATTTGTGTCACCTAGTTAGGGTTCATCAGTACCCTAGTAGGTCGAGACTAGCTATCTCTTATTTACTTAGGGATGCGCGCAAATAATGTATGTATGTATGTGGTACAAGTCGGAGACCCCCATGATGTGATGATTATGTTTAAGTATTGATAAATATGATTTTCAAATAAGCATCAATATGTTATGTGCATTTAACTCATGTATTCATTCATGTTATTCATCTATACCATGTCAAGTATGTCTTATGCTTATGTTTATGTTATGTATCTATGTCATGTCAAGTATGTATTATGCTTATGTTTATGTTATGCATCTATGCCATGTCAAGTATGTTTTATGCTTATGTTTATGCCAAGAACTATGTCATGTCAAGTATGTCTTATGCTTATGTTATGCATCTATGCCATGTCAAGTATGTCTTATGCTTATGTTTATGTTATGCATCTATGTCATGTCAAGTATGACTTATGCTTATGTTTATGTCAAGAACTATGTCATGTCAAGTATGTCATATGCTTATATTTTATGTCAAGTACTTCTTATGCCATAAACTTTATGCACCTTCATTTCATGTTAAGCACATCTATATGATTGTTTTATGTTACACTCTCCATGTTATGTCTTTCTATTGACTATATGTGATGTATGGTTTTAGTGAGTAGGAAAGAGTCTTACTAAGCCTATGTACTTATAGTTTTACTTTCTTATACCGCAGATCAAGCAAGAGGATACTAAGCTAAGGGAAGCAGCAGGAGGGCAAGTGTGTGTGTGTGGTAGTGACTTGGCAAAAGAAAAAGAAAACGAAAAGATCCTAATACTTATACATTGTCACATGTCTTATATTTGCATTGTCCTCCTTAGATTCATGCTATACTTATGATGGTTTTGCCTAAGAACAACTTCTTATGTTTTGCATTGTTAACTTTAGTTCCATGCTATACTTTATGTTGGATTTAAGCTTGATGATAGGGTATGTTATGTTTAATGCAAGCATGTTCAAGAATGTTATGCCTCATATGTTATGTTATGACAATGCTAAAGTTTACCAAGAAACCATGCTTAAGAATGATAGCTAGGACATGTTTATATGATTCAAGTGTTAGTTGCATGGTTAAAACGCACATGCATAAAGTTTAAAATTTATTCCGATGCATTAAGATATCCATATGCATGTATGTATGTTAGCGTAACGTCGCCTCCCGCCTACATCGTAGGCTGGGGAAGGGCGGGCGTTACAACGGGCGCCCCAGTTGAAGGCTAAATCAAAGCAAGCAAAGAAAAACTGCCACGAAGCCTCTGGGCATACTCAGCTCAGGCACCCGGGACCATACGAGCGCTGTAACGCCCGCTTTTTTTTTCCATTTTCCATAAGCGGCGTTACGTTAACATGCTTAGGGCATGTAGACATCATAAGGCAGCGGAATAACTTTAACTTATACATGCCCTGTTATCATTCTTAACTTAATGACATAGGAACCTTAGCATATTAACTTTGAACTTAAGCATCATATCATATCATGTCATACGTAACATCATATCATAAGGTTCCACAGGTCATTATTCAGACATATAAGTAACCAAGGTGAAGTTCTAGCATAAACCGTAAACATAAAGTTTCCTGGGCCAAGTCACTACTACACACATGCGTTCTTGCCCTCCTGCTGCTTCCTTCATTGTCCCCTTGAATGATCTGCGGTATAAGGAAATAAGACTATAAGCACACAGGCTTAGTAAGACTCTTTCCTACTCACAAAATCATTCATCATTCATCATCTCATAATGAGCACATAAAACATTAACATACTTGGTGCTCTACTTGGAACATAACATCTTACATCACTTATCGTATACATAGCATGGCATGAACATAAACATAGTAGACATTCTAAGCATGGCATAATTCATGGCATAACTCATAAACATAGTAGACATTCTAAGCATGGCATAATTCATGGCATAAATCATAAACATAGTAGCGTGGCATAATTCATGGCATAAATCATAAACATAGTAGCATGGCATCTTTCATGGCATAAATCATAAACATAGTAGCATGGCATCTTTCATGGCATAAATCATAAACATGGTAGCATGGCATAATACCTATCATAGCATATGAACATCTTCCTAACATAATCATGGCATAGATCATTCATTCTCATGCATACTTCTTAACATGAAATGTAAGCATATCATCTTATCAACATAGCATAATGCATAGCATGAATGGATGCATGAGTGGAATGCATATACATAAGGGATGCTTAACTTTTAAAACATACTTTTACTTTGCTTAAACATAATCATCATAACATCATTTGGGGTCCCCGGCTTGTACCATATACATACATCATAGCGCGCATCCCTAGCAAGTCCGAGGTCACGAGCCCCAACCTACTAGGGTAAGGACAGCATAGTCGATAGTCCCCGAACCGAGGCGTTCTTAAGGTGCCCATCCCTGTTGCACAGCTCCGGTAGTGCCAGAACCGTGGATAGCTTCGGTAGTCCAAAATCGGGGCGTTCTTAAGGTGCCCATCCCTTGGACCCATACTTCGGTCCGGTACAAGCCCATACATAAAGTAAAATACTTTTCATGCTTCATCATTCATAAAACATTCATGGCATCTTTATCATAGCATAACTTGTTACGGCCCGGCCCGTCTACCGGCCCATTTACCGGTCCTTGCGACCGTCGTACCATCGACCATCGACCGTGCCGTTTAGCATATTTATGCCTTAAAGACATAAGCATCATCTTTCATTCATTCATCATACTTAAACTTCATTCATCATTTTCATTCTTAGCATATCATTCATAAACATGGCATATCATTCGTAAACATGGCATATCATTCGTAAGCATGACATATCATTCATAAACATGGCATATCATTCATAAGCATGGCATATCATTCATAAGCATGGCATATCATTCATAAGCATGGCATATCATTCATATAAACATGACATATCATTCGTAAACATGGCATATCATTCATAAACATGGCATATCATTCGTAAACATGGCATATCATTCATATCATGAACCTAACATATCATAGCATCATTTTTATCGTGATCATAACCCTATCATTCTTATCATGGCATCGTTCATATCCTGAACATATACTTATCATACTTATCATGGCAACACATAAACATATACTTGAAGTTAAAGGCTCAACCCTAACCCTTGGGTCCTTGAGGTTGGACGAAACATATGGGGTCTCTAGGGTAATCCAAAAATACCCAGAATTTATACTTAACCTCTACACATCATAAGGGAATATTAAATAACATTATCATGATTTTTAGAATAATTATAGACCTTTAAAACATGGTGGCCGAAACCCTTAAACTCAGGGTTCTTAGTTTTTGTTTCTTTCATGTTGGCCGAAACCCTAGGGTGTCCTAGGGTACTCCAAAAATTCCCAAAAATTATACTTAACCTCTACACATCAGAAGGGAACATTAAAAAACATTATCATGATTTTTAGAATAATTATAGACCTTTAAAACATGGTGGCCGAAACCCTTAAACTCAGGGTTCTTAGTTTTTGTTTCTTTCATGTTGGCCGAAACCCTAGGGTGTCCTAGGGTACTACAAAAATTCCCAAAAATTATAATTAACCTCTAAACATCAGAAGGGAACATTGAACAACATTATCATGATTTTAGCATAATTATATACCTTTAAAACTTGGTGGCCGAAACCCTTAAACTCAGGGTTCTTAGTTTTTGTTTCTTTCATGTTGGCTGAAACCCTAGGGTATCCTAGGGTACTCCAAAAATTCCCAAAAATTATACTTAACTTCTAAACATCATAAGAGAACATTAAATAGCATTATACAGATTTTTAGCATAATTTTAGATCTTAAAAACATGGTGGCCGAAACCTTTAAACATAAAGTTCTTGGTTTTCTTTCCTTTCAACATCAAATCCAAAAACTATCCAATATATCATGCTAAAAATCATAAAAATCATAGGGAACTATTATACCACAGATGAGGGAGTCTTACTTTGGGATTTCTTGATTTTTAGACCTTAAAAGAGTAAGAACTTGTAGAGCTCTTGACCCTTGATCCCTCCTTGCCCTTGTACTCTTGTAGAAACTTTAGATCTAGGAGATGGAACCTTGGTGGAAGCTTTTCCAAGGGGAAAGACCCTTCTTGGTGCTCAGCAAGAATGAGGGGAGGAAGAGATTCGAAAATGAATGTAATGGGAAGAAGAAGTAACTCCCAAAACCCCCCTCTAATAGCCCATTAAGGAGGTAAATGAAGAGTCTCTCCATGACCCTTCATCTTCTTCTATGCTTTAACCAATATCCACTTCATTTCCTCCCAACAATCACTTGCTAGGTGAGTTGGTTAAAGCATGCATGGTTGTCCAAGAGGTCTAAGGTTCAATCCTTGGCTCATGCACCTTTATTTTTATTTTATTTTTATTTCATTTATTTTATTTCCTAAATTCCGAAAATCCCCCCTTAAAATCACTCATAATTATGTCAATATTCCTAAATAAAATTCTTTTATATTTATATTAATTATACCTAATTTATATTAATTTTACCTAATTAATACCCATTTCTGGAGCCCATTTAAAGCTCATTGGCACTTAGTTTTCTCAATATATATGAGAAAACATGGATTTCTAGGCCCAATTTTACAAAATTATTTCTGGGCCCCTCGAAAAATTATCTAGACATACTCAATATTTTAAGAAAATATTAAGAGAATTTTTTGAGTCGTTACAAGCGCCCCCATCAACTCAGCCGCCCCTGTGAAGATGGATAAGCGCTGACCGAGCCTGAGGATAAGAGATCGGGCAGGAAAGGCCACGTGTAGGCGCCCCCATCGACACAGGCGCCCCTATGGGTGCTATAAAAGGGGGTTCACCCCCAAGGCTTTGAACAACATCATTCACAAAGCTCTAAGTAGTTTCGTTCAAGCGCTACGCTCCGACACACTCCGACTTCGAGATTCCAGCGCCGATGACGACCCTCTGCTCCGAAATTCGAGCCACCTCGGGCGTCGGTAACGAAAAGTGCCCAAAGTAAACGGTCAAGGACCGTGGGCCTTCTGTTCAATTTCTGTACTCAATTTGTAAAACTCCTTTTACGACTATAGAATTGCCCAAAGTAAACGGTCAAGGACCATGGGCCTTGGAGTAGGAGCCGACCACGACTCCGAACCAAGTAAAACCAACTTGTGTTCGCGTTTGTTCTGTTATTTTCCACTGCGTATATTCTCTAGCTTTCCGAAAAAATTGATATCGATATTCACCCCCCCCCTCGATTTCTCCAATCCAACAAATTCCTCCTTGAAAACTCAAGTCAAGGAACTTAGAGTTGCTTTAGAACGATTCACTTCGGGTTCCTTGAATTTTGACATGATTCTTGGAAAATAGAAGTCTGTTCTCAATTGATTCGGATTAGGTTATCGAACCAAATTGCGTCAACAGTCTTATTATTCAGTATTGAACCAACCTATAACCCGAGTCCAAGCATGGGTCCCAAAGCTATGTTTGAAAAAACAAGCTGGACCAAACCAATATTGGATCCCCAAGGACATGATTCACATCTTGCCTAACTCTTATCGAGGTTACAGTCCAGGGGGAACTAATATAAAAACCATCTTTATAATTAGATTTTTTTTTAATTGCTTGATTGCTTGTTTATTTTATTTTTGCAAATTTTATTATTTTGTTTAGACATAGGAATGGTTAGTTTAAGGGCAAAAAGACTACTTAAAACATGAACAACATAGTATTAGGTGGAGGTGTGATGATAGTACGTTAGGGAAGCCCTTCTAATAAGGATAAGTGAGGTAAGGCGTACCCTACTTGATCTGTTTAGTCCGGTGGAACTAGTCCGATGCTATCGATCCAAAACCTAAGCTAGTTAGACCAAAATTTATCAATAAGTTATTTGAAAATGAACTTTAGGTAAATGGCTTTGTCAAGGAAAGGGTTGTTGCTCCAATAAGGCTATGGCCAAAGAAGATCTTTGTGTCTCGCCAAGACCTGGAAGCCAATTATTGAAACTCATTTTTTATTTACTATTTGATAAATTTGAATATAACACAAGTTTTAATTAAATCTTAGATTCAACATTTTTTAAAAGTTAATAATCTTTCAAAATTTAATTCTACACTTAACATGTTCATGTTACATTTTTTCAAAATTAATTAAACTCATATTTGAAAACCTGTCTCATAAAAACTCATAAGGTCAACATGCTTGATAACATTAGATGTGAGTGAGACAGACTAGGTAGTGAAATTTAATTCAATCTATTCCTACCTCTACATAAATGGATCCAAATCAAAACATACTTTATGTGTAGGAACATAAAGATTTGGGCCAGTAGATGTTGGATAGTGGATACTCCAGACACATGACTGGGGATAAATTAATGTTCACCAAAATCAAGTTCAAAAACCTAGGCTTAGTAGCATTTGGCAACAATGCTATACTTAAAGTAATTGGGTCAGGTAACATTGAACATAACTCAGATTTTGTTATTAAAAAGGTATTAATGGTTGAAAATTTCAAGTGCAATTTGTTTAGCATTAGCCAACTTTATGATACTGGTTATGTTGTTACCTTCACCAACTCTGAGTGCCTTATTAGGAATCTACAAGACTCAGAGATAACACTTAAGGGTAGTAGGAAAAACAACGTTTACACGATTAATCTGCCCATAGTACCCAAATATTTTTTGACTCAATTAGAAGAAACTAATCTTTGGCATAGGAGACTAGGCCACACCCATACCAAATTAATTTCAAAAATAACTCAACTTGGATTGATTAAAGGTGTACCTAAAATTAAGAACTTTGACAATACAATTTGTAATTCATGTCAATAAGGCAAATAAACCAAGTCAACTCATAAACCAACCCAGTCAGACTTAACCCAAGCCACACTTGAGCTCCTACACCTTGACCTATTTGATTCACATGGAGCCAAGTCACTAAGTAGGAATCGGTACTGCTTAGTAATCATTGACGATTATTCTAGATTTACCTGGGTTAGGTTCTTAAAAACTAAAGATGAAACTTTTAACTCATTTAATAGAAATCAAAATGACACAAAAATTAAAAAACTTAGGAGTGATCATGGGGTAAAGTTTGAAAAACAAAAATTTGAGGAGTTGTGTAAAATTAATGGGTACGTCTATGAGTTTTCATGTCCTAGAACTCCATAACAAAATGGAATAGTTGAAAGAAAGAATAGAACTCTCCCGGAAGCCGCTAGGACCATGCTCAACGAATATAACCTAACTAATCAATTTTGGGCAGAAGCAGTAAACACAGCCTGTTATATTCAAAATAGGATCTTAATTAATAGAAGACACAATAAGACACCCTATGAACATTATTATCATAGATTACCTAATTTACATTATTTAATTATTTTTGGGTGCAAGTCCATATTTTGAACACTAAGGACTACCTAGGTAAGTTTCAATCAAAATCAACCCCAGAGACCTTCTTAGGATATTCAACAACAAGTAGAGCTTATAGGGTTTACAATAGACAAACCCATCAAATTAGGGAAACTACCAACTTAATCTTTGACAAAGAAGTTGAAACAAAATCTATTGAGATTCAAAATCTAAACAACTCAAATCTGGATCAAGAAGATACTGAACCATTAATTGATCCATTAAATGAACTATCAATTCAACCAACTACTGAGGCCTCTACTGAACCACTAGCTGAACCCACCCAAGTAGTTGAACCAAACATTGAACCAAACCTTCCAGCTGGACCTGAGGCTGAACCTAGTTCTCGAAGAACAAAGAAACCCAGACTCAATCATCCATCTGGCCAAATAATGGGTGGTCCAACCTTAGAGGTCAGAACAAGGTCTTCTTATAGAAATCTTAGTCAGATTGCTCTAATTTCAAAATTTAAACTTAAGACTATAAAAGAAGCTCTACCTGACCCAGATTGGATCATAGAAATGCAAGAAGAACTAGCCCAATTTGAAAGAAACCATGTCTGGGATTTAGTACCTAAACCTGAGGGTAAGTCAGTTATAGGCACTAAGTGGGTATTTAGAAACAAGCTAAATGACCAAGGGGAAATTGTGAGAAACAAAGCCCGCTTAGTAGCTAAAGGGTTTAGTCAAGTCGAAGGGCTAGATTATGATGAAACCTATGCCCCTGTAGCCAGACTTGAATCAATTAGAATGATACTAGCTTTTGCAGCCCATAGAGTGTGGGGACCGGTGCCGTCGACAGAGGGGGGGGGTGAATATCGACCATAAAAACTTTTCGAAAACTTGCGTAAACATTCGTTCATTTATTCTGGACACAGAGTTAGTAGCATAGTGGAAAACAAAAAGGAACGAAACACAGATCAACAAATTGCACACGGGATTTTTTACTTGGTTCCCAACCCCCCAGGGTCAGTACATCCAAGGCCTAAACATGGGAAATGTCCGTCCACTAATGGCCTCCTTTTCGGACTTTCCAGAGGCGGAGAAAACCATCTTATAGTGCAAGATTTACAATCAAAAATATTAAAGAAATTAATTATGAAAAGTAAATCAAACTAAACAGAAAGAGTCGAAGACTCGGCCGACCTAGAACTCTGATGTGTCGCGCACTTCCTCTCGGAGCTTCCTTGGTCGTAGAGCTTCATCGTTAGCGCATTCTCGTCACTTGGAAGGCTCAGAATGATCTTCGAATTGTTGTTTTGAGTTGAGGGGTCGTAGCCCCTTTTATAGTTTTGTCTGGGGGGCTTGTGATGAAGGAAGCGCCTCACAAGGCTTGATCGAAGCTTATCTTCTCTCCGAACTCGCAGCAGCAGATAAACCTTTGATCCAGGGTGCCTGTGTTAAAGGAGGCGCCTGATTCATTCAGGCGCCTAACCCATTGAGGTGCCTATTTCATTAGTGTGCCCTGGTTAATGGGGGCGCCTAGCAGTCAGGTTTCCAGCCCTGTTGTGTGTTTGTTTGCTTGCTTTGTCTTCAATTTTAGGTACCTGCAAGATACATAAATATAAGGCAAACACATGTATATCCTTAGCCTTAAGGGTTTGGTTCTGACTTCGAATTTCCATGAAACCCTAGGTCGAACCAATGCCTAAGTTCCCATCCCCAGGAATGCGCCTTTCACCTACTCCTCTCAAGAGATGTTTGCCACCTGACCCATCTGGTTGGACTTTTTCTCAGCTTTACTCACTAGGACTTTTGCCCAATCCTACGACTAGGACTTCGTGGCCAACCCACGACCAGGACTTATTGCCCAATTCCACGAACCAGGACTTAGTGCCCAACCCTCGGTCAGGTCTTAGGTGTCCAGCCCTCGGCCAGGACTTAGTGCCCAATTCCATGAACCAGGACATAGTGCCCAACCCTCGGTCAGGTCTTAGGTGCCTAGCCCTCGACCAAGACTTAGTGCCTAGATTAACTAGGACTTTTCATCACATTGGTCCAGTTTTCTTTACTACCCTTCCCTTGTTCAATGTATCACTGACTTAAGCATATTATCAAACATTGAAACACTTAGAGGAGGACATCACTGATGCATCTTCCACCAATAATCTCCCCCTTTTTGATGTTTGACAATATCTTAAGTTAGATTGGATGAAAGGGCTAAACTATAATCATTGGGATAAAAAAAATGATCTAAGTTTTGAAAATACATTTTGGTCTATTGGGAAAGCTCTTTATCCTTTGGGAGAAAGATAAAAAATTCCTAACATAAGCTCACTCTCCCCATTTTTGGAAAAAACATTTTGATTTTGATTTTTCTCCTTTGGGAAGAAGACAAAAAAGAATTCTAACTTAAGCTCACTCTCCCCCTTTGTCATACATCAAAAATGACAAAAGCAGTCTTGCACGAACAATGAAAAATCAAAAAACATCTTTTGAAAATGCTTGGTTTAATTCTTTTGAAATCATAGCAAATCGCTGGTTAAAAAACTAGGTACTTAATTTGCACACAAAAAAACTCCAATTTTGAAAAGTATTATGGAATTTGGAAAAATATTTTGAACTATGAAAATTGTCCACTTAGAAAAAATATTGCCTTAAAAGAATTGGAAAGTTTTTAAAAAAAACTTGCACTCATAAAAGACGTTTAAAAGAAACTATGCACTTTAGAGGAAAATTTTCACTTAGAGAAACACAGTGCATTTGTACTTTGAAAAGAAATTTGCTCTTAGAAAAAACATGTCTTGCACAAAAATTTGTATTTTGGAAAATATGGTGCACTTCAGAAAAATATTAGAATTTTTTAAAAAAAACAAGTTTTTTTTTAAAATTATATTGCGCTTTTTGAAAATATTTGTACTTTTGAAAAATATTATGCAATTTTTGTAAAATATAGGTACTTTTGAAAACACTTGTACTTTTGAAAATATCATGCAATTTTTAAAAAATATAAGTACTTTGAAAACACTAGTACTTTACTTGACTTGGTTGTTTTTCCAGTGTGACTCAATCCTAAGAAACCTTGTTAACTACAAGGACATTTTCCTAAGTGTCCTGGAAAATTCTCCAAATTCAAGTAAGTATTAATTCCAAAAGTATTAAAAAACAAAAAAAATTGATAGAAAAAAATGATAGTATTTTGAAAAAAAATTACTTATGTTTTTAAAAGGATTTTAAAAATACAGTGCATGCAAACATATTATTTTGTTATTAAATGATTCTTTTAATTTGAACTCCCCCTAAACTTGACCTAGTCCTAGGAAGCTTGTTGACTACAAGCGATCTTCCTCTGTGTCTTAAGGTTTGATTCAAATTATAAAAACTGTCTAATAATTATGAAAAATTATTTGTTAGAAATAATTTCTTTTTTATTTAGACTCCCCCTAAATTTGATACATCCTAGGAGTCCTTATAGATCATGAAGTAGACCTCCTCTGTGTCTTTAGAGTTTATCAAAATCAAAAGAGTGAATGACATTTTGAATGTGGTAATTCTCAAGGAGACACTTTTCAAAAATACAATTTAGAATGATGATAATTTTAAAGCATAAATCTTTTTCGAAAAACCTAAGTGATAAAATTTTTCAAGCACGGTTTTCGAAAAACCAAAAAATCTTTTAAAAGAATAAGACACTTCCCCTGTATCCAACACCTTTGACTCTATCTAAGTGCCTTAAGGGACTTTAGTGTTGACCTAAGAGGCTTGTGTCTAATTGTGTAGGTCAAACAATTTTTCAAAAAGATATAATTTTGAAAATGTATAATATATAAGCACTCAGACAAGCATGAAATCCATAAAAACATTATTATGTTAAAGTACTATTTTGAAAATAGATTTAAAAAAAATATTCTAAGAATTTTGGAAAATATTTTTGAAAAATATTTTTCAATTTATTAGGCCTTAACATCTCACCCATTCTTGATGTCTCAGTACAAGGAAGCATGGTTACCTTATGGGTGTATTGTGAAATGCTTGAGTAATTTTTCTTTGAATTTAATCTAAGATTTAATTAAAACTTGTGTTAGATTCAATTTATCAAATAGTAAATTAAATTTGGGATTCAATAATTGGCTTCCAGGTCTTGGCAAGGCACAGAGGCCTTCTTTGGTCGTAGCCTTATTGGAGCAACAACCCTTTCCTCAACAAAGCCTTTTACTGAAAGTTCATTTTCAAATTACTTCTTGAAAAATTTTGGTCTAATTAGCTTAGGTTTTAGATCAGTAGCTTCAGCTAGTTCCACCAGACTAAACAGACCAAGTAGGGTACACCTTACCTTACTTGACCTTATTAGAAGGGATTCCCTAACATATTATCATCTCACCTCCACCTAATACTAGGTTGTTCAAGTTTTAATCAATCTTTTTTCCTATAACCGTTCTAAATCATGCATAAATTTTCAGATTTATAGGTTAAATAATTGAGGTAAAATTTGTTAAGATTTAATTTGATTTAGGTTTCAAAATTTCTAGGTTAATTAATAGTTGTGGGTTTAGCTCCCACCATTTTCATTATTTCAAAATTAACTAATTTATTCACTATTTCTTCATTATTTAATTTTTCAAATTTTTCTTACAATTTTGATTTGTTTGAAATTTTATAAATTTTATTAACTGTAGCCTTAATTCTAGAAAATTCAATTTCCACCTCATCCTCATCATCAAAATCATATCCTTCTACATCATCATAGTAAGTGGAGTAATTTTCAGGGCTACTAGTTAATGTTTTATAATTGTTTTTAGGATTATCCAACAAAATAATTAAATCATTATCTAAAAAGATTTCATCTCCACTATTTTCAGAAATATCATCATTATCCTCAGAAATATCTTCAGAAAAATTATCCTTATCCTCAGAAATATCTTCAATAAAATTATCCTTATCCTCAGAAATATCTTCAATATTTTCAGATTTAATTTTAGAATTATCAATAAGATTATCAAATTAATTTCAGAATTATCAATAAGATTATCAGAATTAATTTCAGAATTATCAATAAGATTATCAGAATTAATTTTAGAATTATCAATAAGATTATCAGAATTAATTTCAGAATTATTAATAAGATTATCAAAATTAATTTCAGAATTATCAATAAGATTATCAGAATTAATTTTAAAAACCATTGCATTGATATTGACAATTAAAGAATTAATTTCTAATAATTTATTATTGTCTATCTTTGGTAATTGATCATGCAATATCCTAAGTTGAATATGCAACAGATCTAATTTTTTAGAAAAATCAACAAATTTATCTAAATTATTAACATACTTGAATGACTGTGCAGTAATTTGGAAATTTTTACAAACATAAATTTTTCGTACCTTGAACGAACACTGATTCCTGTAGTGTTCGTGCTTTTGACACTTGAAACACCTTATTTAACTTTTGTCCCTCCGGACTCCGTGCGCTAGTGCCTCCTTTACTGCCGGTGGTGATGTTCGAGTCTTATGAGTAGGACACTGATTTTTATAGTGTCCTCTCTCCCAGCACTTAAAGCATGTGATATGAAATTTAAAAATTGACATTAAAAAAAATGTACCTGATTCACCCACGGGCTCCCCCTCAACTCTTGGCGTCTTTGCTCCGTCGAATGTTAGTCCGGTGAAGAGCGACCAGGCTTTGATACCACTTATGGGGACCGGTGCCGTCGATAGAGAGGGGGGTGAATATCGACCATAAAAACTTTTCAGAAACTTGCGTAAACTTTTGTTCGTTCATTCTGGACATAGAGTTGTAGCACAGCGGAAAACAAAAAGGAACGAAACACAGATCAACAAATTGCACACGGGATTTTTTACATGGTTACCAACCCCCCTGGGTCAGTACGTCCAAGGCCTAAGCACGGGAAACGCCTGTCCACTAATGGTCTCCTTTTTGGACTTTCTGGAGGCAGAGAAACCCGTCTTACCGTGCAAGATTTACAATCAAAAATATTATAGAAATTAAGTATGGAATGTAAATCAAACCAAATAGAAAGAGTCGAAGACTCGGTCGATCTGGAACTCCGAAGTGTTGCGCACTTCCTCCCGGAGATTCGTTGGTCGTAGAGAATCATCGTTAGCGCTTTGTCGTCACTTGGAAGGCTCAGAATGATCTTCGAATTGTTGTTCTAAGTTGAGGGGTCGAAGTCCCTTGTATAGTTTTGTCAGGGGCGCATGTGATGAAGGAGGCGCCTCACAAGGCTTGGTCAAAGCTTATCTTCGCTCCGAACACGCAGCAGTAGATAAACCTTTGATCCAGGGATCCTGTGTTGAAGGAGGCGCCTGATTCATTCAGGCGCCTGACCCGTTGAGGCGCCTATTTCATTAGGGTGCCCTGGTTAATGGGGGCGCCTAGCAGTCAGGTTTCAAGCCCTGTTGTATGTTTGCTTGCCTACTTTGTCTTCAAATTTAGGTACCTGCATGATACATAAATACAAGGCAAACACATGTATATCCTTAGCCTTAAGGGTTTGGTTCTGACTTTGGATTTCCATGAAACCCTAGGTCGAACCGACGCCTAAGTTCCCATCCCTGGGAATGCGCCTTTCACCTACTCCTCTCAGGAGACGGTTGCCACCCGACCCATCTAGTTGGACTTTTGCCCAGTTTTGCTCACCAGGACTTTTGCCCAATCGTACAACCAGGACATCATGCCCAGTCTGTTGGATCGAGAGAAAAGATAGAGGGGGGTGAATATCGTTAAACGCTTTCCGGATAAAAACTAGAGCAAGACGCAGTGGAATAAAAACAATCGCGAACACAGGTAGTTTTTCTTGGTTCGGAGCCTAGGTCGACTCCTACTCCAAGGCCCACGGTCGTTGACCGTTTTCTACGGGCAATTCTATAAGTGCGCAAAAATAGTTTACAAGAGTTGTACAATTGTAGTATAGTAAACTAAAAGAAAATAGCTCTTCGTTATCGACGTCCGGTGTAGTTTATACTTCGGTGCAGATGGACGTCGTAGGCGCTTGAGTCGTGAGTGGAAGGTTCCCGGAGCAAAGCGCTTTGAGTCGAAGAGCAAGTTGGCATTGGAAGTAGTGTTGTTTCAAGCCTTCGGGTCGAGGGCTCTTTTTATAGCCCCTGGGGGTGCCCGGAACGTCGGGGGTGCCCCCACACGTGTCAGCCAATCCGCTTCCGTCTCGGTCAGCTCTGATCCCTTAAAACTCGGGATCAGGCTTTGACGGGGGCGCCCGCAACGCTGGGGGCACCCGGGTTGACCGGGTCTCCTCTTATTCGTTGGCTTCGCTGGGTTTTGCTTCATTAGCTTCAACTGGGGGTGCCCGGGACGCTGGGGGCGCCCGGGAGCATGGGGGCGCCCTGGAGCACGGGGGCACCCCGCCCATGAGCTGTCGAAGCCTGCCTTTGCTTCATGTGTTTTGTGTTCACCTTGGGGGCGCCCGGGACACTCCGGGTGCCCTGGTCAGCTGCTGCCTCACTCCTTTGAGGCTCTCTGAGCTGCAGACACTCGTTCCTTCGGTCCTGCATCCAGGGTTAGTCCAAAACACCATAAAGAAATAAGATGTTACTTTATACAGCCTTAGCTGTCTTGGTTCTGACTTTGGGCCTCCCAAATGGAGCCTTAGGTCGAACCGACGCCTACTGTTCCCTCGACGGGGAACGCGTCCTCACCTACTCGTCTCGGGAGAATTTACCTAATGCCAACCAGTTCCTCCGGTTGGACTTTTGCCTAGCGGTCCTTCGCCAGGTCTTGGATACCAAGCTGTCCTTCGCCCGGTGCCTAGCAGTCCTTCGCTAGGTCTTCAGTCGCAAGCTGTCCCTCGCCTGGTGCCTAGCAGTCCTTCACTAGGGCTTCAGTCCCAAGCTGTCCTTCACCTGGTGCCTAGCAGTCCTTCGCTAGGGCTTCAGTACCCTGGCATTCCTTCGCCATTGCCTAGCTATCCTTCGTTACGACTTTAGTCCCTTGGCATTCCTTCGCCAGTGCCTAGCAGTCCTTCGCTAGGACTTTTCCTGCACACTTGAGTAACATGTTAGATAACAAATGAGACTTAACTTTTGAACCCTTTTGCCATTATCAAAACTCAGGTTCGACTTGGGTGCTTTCTGCACCAACAATCTCCCCCTTTTTGATTTATGGCAACCCTGGTTCAAAATGTTAAGTTAATCAGAGTAAGTAAAAATTAAATTTTGTTCCCTCCCCCTGGAAGGAATGTCCCCCTAGATTTTTCAAAACATCGTGGGGTTTTTGAAAATAAATTCTAAGTTTAAGCATGGATTTTTACTTAGAATAATTTTCAACAGAAATTAATTTTTGTTGTCTATTTTGGAGAACTTGTAGAATTTTTAAGTTTAAATACTTAGAAAACTTACGAAGGATTCTGAAAGCTTATGTTTGAGTACTAAGGAAAATTTTGACGCCCTAAGTTTAAAGTAAAAAAGTTTTGAAAATTTTTAAGTTTCAAAGTACTTAGTGAGATTTGAAAAACTTAAGTGCTTAGGTAAACTTAAGTACTTAGGGAAGTTTTGAAAAACTTAAGTACTTAGAAAAGTTTTGAAAAACTTAAGTACTTAGAGAAGTTTTAAAAAAGCTTATGTACTTAGAACAGTTTTGAAAGACTGAAGTACTTAAAAAAGTTTGAAAAACTTAAGTACTTAGAAAAGTTTTGAAAAACTTAAGTACTTAGAAAAACTTAGTACTTTTGAAAAATTTAATTAAGTACTTTTTGAATAAAGGATAGAGTTTGAAATTTTGAGAGTTGAAGAATTAAAAATTAAAAAATTTAAACTCTCTCCTTTCCTATCTCTCCCCCTTTGCCATATATCAAACACAAATAAATATAGCAGAAACAGAATAATTAAATTGCATAAAGGAAAATAACTTGCATGATTTTGCTGTACTGAACCAATTCATGATGAGAATTAAACCAAATAAGTTTCATTTTTCTCTTTTAGGGACCTGTCTAACCCAATTAGCTACTTACTAACTGTTATAAACAGTAGTTTTCGCTAGGGTTAGTCAAGTTAAGTGTTCTGTTCAAGTTAGATTTTCTAAACTTGACACTTAACTTGATTACTGTGTAGGTTGTATTTAGTGCCCCAATTACTGCAGATGCACTGACTTAAAGCATCTTGAATTAAGGCAAAGACCTAAGCATCTCAACCCTTTCTAAGTTATCAATCAAAAGTACCCTAAGGTGCTTGTGAGATGCTGGCTTCTAAATCTATAGGTGCATGCAGTTCTAAGGTTAGGGCCTAGGCTAAGTCCATTTTCGAAAAAGCCCTAGTTTTGAAAGGGGGTAGTTTTGTAATAAAACTAAGTTGAAAAATTTGCAAGACAAAAAAAACTGATTTTGAAATTAAGTAAAACAGTTTTTCAAATTCTTTTAGAAACTGATTTTTAAATCAAGTAAAGCAGTAAGAAAATCAAAAGTAAAGTTAACTTATTCTACTGACCACAATCCTAATTGATAATCAAGTAGTCAAGATAAACAAGTAGTTATCACAGTCATACAAGTCAGGCATGAGTCAACCCTACTGAGTAGGGGCAGTCAACTAGTTACTAGTACAATGCTAATCAAATCTAGGACGAGGGACCAGGATGATCAGAGGAGCCTGGCTGCCATGCTCTGAGAAGCGACATTATCTCAATGTATCGTGCATCGGCCACCTCTTGATCGGCTCTACGAGCGTCCATCTGCTCGATGTGATAGGCCTCGACCTCCTCTCGGAGACTGTGGATCTCCGTCTGCATCTGTGTGAAGCGCTGGTCGATGGTCGGTGGTGGAGGCTGATCTATATGGTCCCGCATCTCTGCTGCGAGATCAGCAACGTCAACGTCTACCTCCTCGTCTGAGTCGATCGGATCCCCAGCTTGCTGTCGTCTCCAACTCAAAACCCCGGTGGCCGATACCTCTAGACCAGCTAAAGAAATGTTCCTAAATCCTATCTCATCAAAATCGGTCATCGCGATTATTTCACCCACGGTAATGTCACGACCGTGGTGATGAAGGAGGGAGGTGATGATGTGGCAGAATGGAGTGCGCACTCGTCCCTGGGTTGTAACACTGGACACATGCAGAATAGTATGAAACATGTGTAGCCCAATGTCAATGTCAAGGTGATGGATCAAGGCATACAGAAGGAAGGCATGAAAAGGTCGCATGGTCGCGACATCTCTAGTGGAGAGTGGTAAGATACAGCGGACCAAGACTCTGTACAGGGTGTAATCCTGTGCCTGAAGGTCAACGGACTGGAATCGTCTATCTGCGGGGAGTCTAGCTTCCCTATAGAAATAGGAGTGAAGAGTGTCTAAAGTAATGTGAGAGTAGGGAGGATCAAATGGAGAATTCCTAGGTGGATAGCAACAAAAGGTGGACTGGGAGGGTCGTAGTCCAAGGAATCGATTTAGCAAGGTAGGAGTGATCGACAAGGGTATCCCTTGAATAGTAGTGACAAACATGAGATCGTTTTGTCGAACTATGTTATTATAAAATTCTGCACATAAGGATATGTTAATGGTATGAGTGCAGAATACTAGATTATCTAATTGATAGAAGTTTATAACATTCATGGCTAAGGGACATGATTGGGTAAAGAAATGTCTATTAAGATAGCTTGTTTTAATAGGCTTGTAGGTTATTCGAGCGAACTTATTACACAGTTCTAGAGTCGGGAACCTAGGGTCGGGACTCGGTTAGGTACCGGGGTTCGTTTGGTTTGCTCGGCGTTTTCTAAGTTGAGAGACATGCATTTATAAGAAATGAATTAAGAAAATAATTCTAAATGCAAAAGGAATTAGGAAAGTAATTCTAAATGCATAAAACAAATCATACCGGGGAGGCATGGTTGAGGAAGCACAAGTGTCACTTGATCTTCTTGGAAGGAAGGAAGGGAGGAAGGAGGATGGTTTTTGGTGTGGGAAGAAGAGGGGGTTCGGATGTCTTTTTATAGACAGGTTATTGGGGGCGCCCGGGAGCTCCCGGGCGCCCGGGACAGTGGTCTCTGCCATGGTAGAGACTGGGGCTGGTTAGGGGCGCCCGGAGTGGCCCGGGCGCCCTAGTCAGGCTGATTTTGCAGCTTTTACTGCATTGACTGCGATTGGGCCGCCCGCGTGGTTACGGGCGCCTTGACCAAGGGATTAAAGGCAGCTTTTTGCCTTGAGAGAAATAAAGTCATGGGGGGCGCCCGAGGAGTCACGGGCGCCCGGAGTGTATAGGAAGTGACAAATTTGATGTCTTGTCATTGTTTGACCATGGTTTAGTTGGTTTGACCATGGTTTAACTGCTTTGACTATGGTTTGACTGCTTTGACTATGGTTTGACTATGTTAACCATGGTTTGACCATGTTGACCATGGTTTGACTGCGTTGATCATGGTTTGACTACATTCTGAACTACAGGATTAAACCATAATATAGGTATTAAAGGAATTACAATTGAGTTTAATTTTACTGTCTCACCCAATCTAGGGTTTTCAATCACGTTGGCCTTACAAGTTTTGTGAGACAGTTTCTGATAAGTAAAATTATTTTGAAAACCTTAAATTAATTTTTGAAAATAATTGAATTTATTTTGAAATGAATGTTTAAATCTACAAGTAACTGAAAATTTATGTTAGATTTGAATTTGACAAAGAATAATTTGAATTTGAATTTCAAAAATTGGCTTCCAGGTCTTGGCGAGGCACTAGGCCTTCTTTGGCCGTAGCCTTATTGGATCATCAACCCTTTCCTTGACAAAGCCTTTTAATGAAATTTCATTTTCAAAATTAATCTTTGAAAAATTCTGGTCTAACTAGTTTGGGTCTTGGATCGGTAGCTTCGGCTAGTTTCACCAGTCTAAAGAGACCAAGTATACTTGACCTTATTAGAATTGGTTTCCCTAACGTACTATCATCTCACCTCCACCCAATACTATGTTGTCAAGTTTCAGTTAAGTTTGTTCAGTCCTTAAACTAACCATTCCTAAGTCTAAGCATGGTAAATTGCAGAAATTAAATAAACAATCAGTCAAGCAAATTACAATCAAGAATTTAAGTTTTATTTAGCAATAAATATAGTTTTTAATTTGGCTCCCCCTGGACTAAAGCCACGGTAATGGTAAGGCAAGATGTGAATCTTGTCCTTGGGGATCCAATACTGATTTGATCCAGTTAGTTTGTTCAGGTACAGTTTAGGTACCCATGCCTGAACTTTATTTCTGGACTGATTCAGTACAGCAAAATAGGATCTTTGTCTAGATTTGGTTCTATAGCCTAGTCCGGATCGATTTAGAACGGATTTCTGTTTTACAAGAATCATGTCAAGACCCTTGGAACTAGAAGTGAATCGTTCTAAAGCTGATCTAAGATCCTTAACCTGAGTTTTCAGGGAGGAATTCTCTTTCTCAAGTTTTTCAACTTGATTAGAGGTTCCTTCTTGAACCTTCTCAGATTGGGATTTAGAATCAGCTCCCTCTTTCAGGAGTTTTACTTCCTGTCGAAGGGATTCGACTCGGAGTTTAGCTTTCTCCAAATCTCGAGAAAGATAAGAGATTAATTCATTTAATTGACTTCTAGTAAATCCACTTACCTTTATTTCACCATCCTCTGAAAAGGTGAGTCTGCCGTCGTCCTGTTCTGATTCTGACTCGGTCTCGACTTCTTCTGAGGTGGTTAGTGCTAGTAGGTTCGACTGTGGGACCTCTTCTTCTTCGGAGGAGGAGGACTCGTCCCACGTTGCTTGAAGTGCCTTCTTCCTTCTATTCTTCTTGGTTTCCTTTAGGTTCGGACACTCCGTCTTGTAGTGACCCTTCTTCTTGCACTCGTAGCAGGTCACGTTGGGCTTGTTCTTTTCGTTTGCGGGTTCAGCTGGTTCATCCCTTCTTCGGCTGACTTTCCGTTTGTTGGTTTGGTTCTTCAATTCTTTGTAGTAGTTTCGGGCCAGTCGGACCAGCTTAGGTCGATCTCCTTCTTCGTCTTCTGAGTTTGAGTCTGAGTTAGACTCGGGTTCAGGTTGAGGCTTCTTCTTAGTTGTCCTTCCAGTTTTACCTGCAATAAAGGCAATACCTTTCTCGGCCAGATTGCAGTTAGTCTGTTCATGCAATTCTAATTCAGAGAACAATTCATCTAATTTTATTTTCGAAAGATCCCTTGAAACCTTGTATGAATCTACCATTGATGCCCATAAGGTGTTTCTCGGGAAAGCATTTAAAGCATACCTTATTAGGTCACGGTTTTCTACCTTGTGACCAATGGTGTGTGTTAGTGATATGAGAAAAGTGTCCTAAGACAATCGCCTTATGATTGTAATCATTTATTTTAATAAATGAATATTCACTATTTGAGTATACATGTTTATGTATTTGATTGAGATCTTAAACTCATTTACTGAATGTCCGCAATACAATTCACAGCATGAGAGAATTTGTGATGAATTCACAACTAGTGATTATCTCTACATGTGCAATTGTGAAGTATTGAAATTGTCCCTAGTCGATGAATTGATAAAAACGGACACTATCAATTCTGTTGAGACTAGCATGGGTTATTCTCTAATCAGCTGATTCTCACTGGCTGGTGACATTAGGATGTCGGGAGATAAACATGAATGCTAGTTAAGGGAACTAGTTCATTGGAGTGACTCGCGTAAAACTTCATATGGTAGTCTACATATAGACATGTCAGTGAAGTTCTTACTGCAGCTTAAGTGCAATGTTCCTTTGACTTGCGGTGTTCAAGTCATCTTGATCATGGAGACTTATACTTTGACATCTTAAGCAAGCATCTCCAAGGAGGTGCGGACCCAGGATGATTGGGTATAAGCTGAAGTGCCCGAAGATGTTTGAACATCCTACAAAGGATTCACCACTCCTTGCGAGGAGATGTATACCCAAGGCCTATCGTCGGATTGTTACTCGAAGCCTCTGGCCAGAGCATGACATGTTCAGAGTATGAATATCTTAGATACATGAGAGTAATTAGAATCCGTTGGACGAGAAAGACATTACTTGGGCTAGGTGTGACGTAGTCAGCCTAGTGGGGACTGACACACATAGACCGTGTCCTGAACTAAGTGGGTATAAGATGGTGAAGGGAATGAGGCACGATTCATTAAAGCTGCTGAAGGGTTTCAGAATTATTTCTGAGGTTAACCGTTGATCTTTCGATTAATTGGGGATCATGATGTACTACTAGGTGCCACTCATGATCGTTCTATAATTGGTTGATTATTGACGGCCAACATAAATTGAAAGCCTATTTAGTCACACGCACTATGAGTGATCTGAGGGATTTAAAACGAGTTGAAAATTAGATTTTCCGATCAAGAGAGATAAGTCGAATCTGAATTTTTTAGAGACGCATCAGAATCATAAAATGGCTAAGTCTTTTGATGACTTATTGGATGAATTAAATGAGTTTAATTCATATGGTTTTAGCTTGAGTTTGGCCGGCCAAAGAGGGTCCCCACCCTCTTTGATTGGTTGGCCACAACAAAAGGGGAAAACCGAATTTTTTGTTCAAATTATAAAATAAACCGAGCGTGGTTTGTTTTATAAAATTATGGATAAAGAAATTTATATAAAGAAATTTATATAAAGAGATTTATTTTTCATGGAAATTAAAATGAACCATGGATTGGTTTATTTTATTTTATAAAATCAATAATGGATTGATTTACCATGATAAAGAAATTTATATAAAGAAATTTCTTTCCTTAAGAAAAGGGAGACATGGTTGTTTTTATCATAAATTAAATTATGATAAAAACTTGGCATGATGAAATAATTCATAGAAAAATTTATATGACAAATTTCTTATGAAAATTTATTCCATAAAAAGGAGACTTGGCGATTGAGAGCTACTATATAAAGGAACCAAGGCAAGGCTTGGAGATTAATCTAAGAGATCTAGAAATAAGCCCTCTCTCTCTCTCTCCCCTTCTCTCCCTCTCCCTCCTCTAGTGCCGCCGGCCCTAAAAGGAGGACCCCTTTGTTGCGGTGAGCTTCATCCACCAAGCAGCTGCCGAAGAAGAAGAAGAAGCGGCGCAACTCCTTCCTTCCTCCCGGAATCTTGATTCCGTTCTTCGTTTGGTGGTTAGTCTTCCCATCTCTCTCTTGGTATTCTTGTCATGCCTTTGGAGAATCTAGTAGTTCTTGTCGGCACGAAACTCGTGTCTTTGCGAAGTCATCCCGAAGAAAACTCGGCGTGGACGCGAATAGAGGTGGAGCTTCCAAGGGACGCTTACGGTTGGATCTCGTCCCTTCCTTCGAGTTACGCGAGGTATTAAGTAAATTAGTTTACTTTCTGCAAAATTTTAATATATGATCATGTCTACACAATATAAGGTTGCATGCTTAGATTTGTGGTTAAATAATTTGGGAAATTATTTATGCTAAATCTTCCGCTGCACGTAATAAATTTTAAAATTATGAACCCGCATCCATGTCAACATGCACCCGGTCCCAACAGTGTGTAGACCGTTCATTAGTTCTTGAATTCGGGCGTGAAGCTGAGCTGCTGTTTCGTTGTCGGCCATTTTGATGGTATACAACATGTTCAGGAGCAGATCTCTCTTGCTGATCCGAGTGTCTGATGTTCCTTCATGCAGTTTGATCAGTTTTCCCCACAGCTCCTTGGCACTGTTGAAAGGGCCCACCCGGTTCAGCTCCTCTTTTGTTAAGCCGCATTGAAGGGTCTGGGTCGCCTTTGCATCCGCTTCAATTTTCCGTTTCAGAGCGGTGTCCCACTCTGTGTAGCTTTGAGGTACTCCTTCACCATTTCTTGGAATCTCCAGTCCGGACTGGATGATTATCCACATGTCCACCTGAGTTTTCAGGTGGACCTCCATTCTGCTCTTCCAATAGGAGAAGTCTTCTCCACTGAAGAGAGGTGGTCTTGCGGTGCTGAAGCCTTCTTGCATGGTCATTTTATCTGAAATGTAAATAAGACAAAAAAAAAGGAATATCCCAAGACTTGGTCTTGGATTAGTAGTGCGGGATAAAGGAAAAAATATTTGTCGAGTGGTGTTGCACCAACCTCGATCAACGAGAAGAAATTCGAACGAAAAAAAAATATTAGAAGAAATTCGAACGAGAAAAAAAAATTAAAAAAAAATTTAAAAAATCCGAAAAAAATTTTCAAACTGGTGGTTGCACCAAATTTGAACTTCCCCGCTCTGATACCACTTGTTGGATCGAGAGAAATGATAGAGGGGGGGTGAATATCGTTAAACGCTTTTCGGATAAAAACTAGAGCAAGTACGCAGCGGAATAAAAACAATCGCGAATACAGGTAGTTTTACTTGGTTCGGAGCCTAGGTTGACTCCTACTCCAAGGCCCACGGTCGTTGACCGTTTTCTGCGGGCAATTCTATAAGTGCGTAAAAACAGTTTACAAGAGTTGTATAATTGTAGTATAGTAAACTGAAAGAAAATAGCTCTTCGTTACCGACGTCCGGTGTAGTTTATACTTCGGTGCAGATGGACGTCGTAGGCGCTTGAGTCGTGAGTGGAAGGTTCCCGGAGCAGAGCGCTTTGAGTCGAAGAGCAAGTTGGCGTTGGAAGTAGTGTTGTTTCAAGCCTTGGGGTCGAGGGCCCTTTTTATAGCCCATGGGGTTGCCCAGAACGTCGGGGGCACCCCCTCACGTGTCAGCCGATCCGCTTCCGTCTCGGTCAGCTCTGATCCCTTAAAACTCAGGATCAGGCTTTGACGGGGGCGCACACAACGCAGGGGGCGCCTGGGTTGACCGGGTCTCCTCTTATCCATTGGCTTCGCTGTGTTCTTCTTCGTTAGCTTCAACTGGGGGCGCCCGGGACACTGGGGGCGCCCGGGAGCATGGGGGGCGCGCCGCCCATGAGCTGTCGAAGCCTGCCTTTGTTTCATGTGTTTTGTGTTCACCTTGGGGGTGCCCGGGACACTCCGGGCGGCCTGGTCAGCTGCTGCCTCACTCCTATGAGGCTCTCTGAGCTGCAGACACTCGTTCCTTCGGTCCTGCATCCAGGGTTAGTCCAAAACACCATAAAGAAATAAGATGTTAGTTTATACAGCCTTAGCTGACTTGGTTCTGACTTTGGGCCTCCCAAATAGAGCCCTAGGTCGAACCGACGTCTATTGTTCCTGTTAGTGATATGAGAGAAGTGTCCTAAGGCAATCGCCTTATGATGTAAACATTTATATTAATAAATGATAATTCACTATTTGAGTATACATGTTTTGTGTATTTGATTAGGATCTTAAACTCATATACTGAATGTCCGCAATACAACTCACAGCATAAGAGAATTTGTGATGGGATCACAACTTGTGATTATCTCTATATGTGCAAATGTGAAGTATTGAAAATATCCCTAGTCGATGAATTGATAAAAACGGACACTATCAATTCTGTTGAGACTAGCATGGGTTATTCTCTAATCAGCTGATTCTCACTGGCTGGTGACATTGGGATGTCCGGAGATAAACATGGATGCTAGTTAAGGGAACTAGTTCATTGGAGTGACTAGCTGTAAAACTTCATATGGTAATCTACATATAGATATGTCAATGAAGTTCTTACTGCAGCTTAAGTGCGATGTTCCTTTGACTTGCGGTGTTCAAGTCATCTTGGTCATGGAGACTTATACTTTAACATCTTAAGCAAGCATCTCCAAGGAGGTGTGGACCCAGGATGATTGGGTATAAGCCGAAGTGCTCGAAGATGTTTGAGCAGCCTACAAAGGATTCACCACTCCTTGCGAGGAGATGTATACCCAGGCCTATCATCGGATTGTTACTCAAAACCTCTGGCCAGAGTATATCATGTTAAGAGTGCAAGTCTCTTAAATACATGAGAGTAATTAGAAATCCAAAGGACGAGAAAGACATTACTTGGGCTAGGTGTGACGTAGTCAGCCTAGTGGGGACTGACACAAATAGACCGTGTCCTGAACCAAGTGGGTATAAGATGGTGAAGGGAATGAGGCACGATTCATTAGAGCTGCTGAAGGGTTTCAGAATAATTTCTTCTGAGGTCAAACCGTTGATCTTTCGATTAATTGGGGGTCATGATGTACTACTAGGTGCCACTCATGATCGTTCTATAATTGGTTGATTATAGACGGCCAACATAAATCGAAAACCTATTTAGTCACACGCAATACGAGTAATCCGAGGGATTTAAAACGAGTTGAAAATTGGATTTTCCGATCAAGAGAAATAAGTCGAATCTGAGTTAATCAGAGGCGCAATGGAAGCTAAAAATGTCTAAGTCTTTTGAAGGCTTATTGGGCGAATTAAATGAGTTTGATTCGCGACCAGTTCGGGTTGGTTTGGCCGGCCAAAGAGGGTGCTAACCCTCCTTGTGGTGGCCGGCCATTAAAGGGAATTAAATCAATTTATTTGGTTTAATTAATAAAATAAATCTAGTGTGATTTGTTTTATAAATTATGGATAAATAAATTTGTATAAAGAAATTTATATAAATAAATTTGTAGAAATTTATTCTTTTTATTGAAGTTAAAATAATCCATGAATTGGTTTATTTTAATTATATAAAATCAATTAAGAATTGATTTTTCCATAATAAGAAAGTTTATAAATTTCTTATAAAATTTATTCCATAATTTAAAGAGAAGAAAAATTTGTTTTATTATAAATTAGTTATAATAAGACTCGGCTTAAACGGAATAATTAATAAGAGAATTTATAAGATAAATTTCTTATAACTAATTCTGTTAATTCCGTTAAGAGGGAGACATAGCAAAGGAGTTGCTACTATATAAAGGAACCAAAGGCAAGCCCTTAATCCCAATCAACTAATCAAGTTGTGAAGAGCTCTCCCTCTCTCTCTCTTCTCTTCTCCCTCCCCTCTTCTCCATTAGGGCCGGCGCCCACTTGGTGACCTAGGGCCGGCGCCCTTCCTCCATCTAGGGCCAGCGCACCTCATCCACTTCCTTGGGTTGTGGCGTGAGCATTCAAGAAGAAGGAGAACCCGAACAAGAAGAAGAAGAAGCGGATAGCGACTCCTCTCTTCTCGGAATTCGATTCCGTTACTTCATTGGTTAGTTTCCTAATTTTTCTCTTGATCTTCTATGTTGTGCCCATAGAGAATCTAGTAGTTCTCGTCGGCACAAAACTCATGACTTTGCGAAGTCATCCCGAAGAGAACTCGGCATGGACGCAAATAGAGGCAGAGCTTCCAAGGGACGCTACGGTTGGATCTCGTCCCTTTTTTCGAGTTACGAAAGGTATAAAGTAAATTAGTTTACTTTTCCGCAAAGTTTTATTTTATGATTATGTCAACACACTATAAGGTTGCATGCTAGATACGAAGTTAAAATAATTTAGGAAATTATTTTATGCAAACTCTTCCGCTGCACGTAAAAATTTTAAATTTTAAGAACTCGTATCCTTGTCAACATTCACCCGGTCCCAACAGTGGCATCAGAGCCGGTTAGTGTTCGACATTATCATATAATTGTTTTGTGAAACACTTTGTCATGATCTCAATTTTGGAAAAATTTTTCAATTATGGAAACTTTCAAATTATAATAGATTTTAGATTTAGAAATTTCAAAGTTTGGAAATCTTCATGAAATTTCGCAAACGTTTGGAATTTTCTAGTTTCTAAAATTTTATGATAATTGTGAAAACTTCCCATCTTTGGAAACTTTCCAAATTTTGGAAAATTTTCTATTTTAGAAATTTTCCAATTTTTGGAAATATGTAAGTTTTCTTTTTACCAGAAACTTACAATTATTCTGAAAAATTATTTTTGAAATCTCGCAATTTTGGGCACTTTCTTTTGAGAAAGTCTAGACAAATTCATGGACAGTTAATTGACAATTAAATTTGAATTGGTTTTTAAATTGACAACAAAATTCTTTATTTTGGATTGAGCCTCGGGGAGCCGTCCAATTTAAAGTTAGTTGTTATAATTTAATTTCCTAATTTTTAATTGAAATTGTCATGTTTGATTTGGATTGAGCCTCGGAGAGCCGTCCAATTAGATTTACAACACATTACTTTTCTTTGAGTATCTGAGCCTCGGGGAGCCACCCTTAGAAAACAATTTGTTATAATTAATTAAATCCATGAATAAAATATGTTGAAGAGGTGATGCTCTTACATATTGTTGTCTCCAAAATTAATTAGGAAAATGGTTTCCTATAGAGTATTCTTAAATAAGATTTTCATGAAAATAATATGTAGTTGAATTAAGGGATTTGTCTCTTAATTTAATAAGATTTGATTTAGAGAAATCAAAGTCTTGAACATATTATTTCCGAAATTAATTATGACAATTTAGGAAATTGTTTCCCAAAACAATTCCTTTAATAAAGTATGAAATTAGAATGAGGAAATCCGGTTCCTAATTCAATTAATGAGACTTGATAACTTAAGTCACATACATACTTTATTAAGGAAATCGTTAGTCATGACAAATGTCATGAATGTGCTTAGAAAAGATGAGACCCAAAACCCCTTACAAAATATTAAGGCCAACACCTTCCATTAATATGGTTAGAATCGGAGTTTTGTTTCTCGTTTGGGTTGATGGACACATCCATGCCCGACTTGAACCTCAACATGTTCAAACCATGGAATTAGTTTATGAATAATATAGTTGGAGTCAGAGGTCAATCCTTAGTTTTGGTTGTTGGACACATCCAAGCCTGACTAAACGGTTGAATGAGCTCCAACCATATTAAAACTATTTCTTGATTAATGGGTCAGCCTTAAGCTTGGAGCATCGATTTGTTGTGCCACAGCCAAGGTCGATGTAAAGAGAGGTGCAGTTGGGTGCTATGTATAATGATGCATACTTGTTAATGAGTTAACAACCCAATGATTTATGCAAACATTCAATTAGTTGATAGCATAATGTGATAGTTACATATATGTGATATGTAATCGGTATAATTACCTACCTTCATAGCTAAGAATAACTTGATGGCCACAGCCATGGTGGTTCTTATCTATGGTTGGATATCAACCTATTTGGAGATGTTCCTACGATCTCCCGAATTGATAAAAAGGGTTATTCAATTTGAAAAATAAATAGGATTTTATTAATGTATGTTGATACATTCTTTAATCAATCTTCTCACATAACTCAATTTGTATTTCTAGGTTAATCACTCGATCATGTCTTCTCTAAACTTGCGTTCCATTTTGGACACCAATAAACTGACTGGGCCAACTTCATGGACTGGCTTCGAAACCTGAGGATAGTCCTCAAGGCAAGAAGCTTGCTAATGTCCTTGAAGATCAACTTCCCAACCGTCCTCCCAAAAGTGCAACTCCAGACCAGTTTCCTGAGTTGCTCAACCTGCTGAAGACTTTAAAGCCTTCTGTGAAGCAGGATCTAAAGACGGTACTGTTAGTTGGTTCCTCGAAGAAAGGTTCTAAGAGGAAGGCCAAAGAACAGAAAAGGGAAAGGAGAAAAAGGCCAAAAAGACTGAAAATACCCTAAAAGGCACTTGCCATCACTGTGGCAAGGAGGGTCACTTGCGAAGAAACTGCAAGATTTATCTTGAGTCCTTGAAAGAGAAGGCATCCGATGCCCCATCCTCTTCAAGTATCTTCGTTATTGAATGTCACTCTATTTCCTCAAACACTTGGGTACTTGATACTGGGTGTAGCTCACATATATGTAATGACATACTGGGGCTAAGGAATAGAAGAAGACTCGTCAAAGGAGAAGCGAATTTGCGAGTTGGAAATGGAGCAAAGATTGCTGCTGTTGCCATCGGAACATATTTGCTAAAGCTCCCACTGGACTGTCTTAGAATTGGATAATTGTTATTTTGTTCCTTCGTTAATAAAGAACATTATATCTATTTCATGTTTGAATGAAAAGGTTATCATTTAACTTTTAGTAACAATTGTTGTTACATAACTTTAAATGGCGTTCTTTATGGGAATGGAACTTTGTGCAATGGCATCTACACGTTAGATTTATCCAGTGACGTTTTCAATATCGAAGTTACAACAAACGTGCTCGAATAGATAATCGAATAGACTCCTACACTGGCACTGTCGTCTTGGCCATATAAGTAAGAAACGCATGACCGAATTACACCGATGTGGAATTTTGGAATCATTTGAACCCGGTTCATTTGATACATGCGAATCATGCTTAAAAGGCAAGATGACCAAATTACCCTTTTCCGGAAAAGGTAATCCAGTGGGAGAATTGCTTGGTCTAATACATACTGATGTATGTGGACCAATGTCAACTCTTGCACAAGGAGGCTATAGCTACTTCATCACCTTTATCGATGATCACTCACGATTCGGGTATGTGTTCTTGATGAAACACAAATCTGAAGCTTTGAGAAATTCAAAGAGTTCAGAAATGAAGTAGAGAAACAACTTGGCAAAAGTATTAAATACTTCGATCCGATCGGGGTGGTGAATACTTAAGTCAAGAGTTTCAAGATTATCTAGGGACAATGGGATATTGTCCCAATGGACTCCGCCATATACACCACAGCATAATGGTGTATCTGAGAGGCGCAACCGAACCTTGATGGACATGGTTAGGTCTATGATGAATCATGCAACTCTTCCAAAATCCTTTTGGGGTATGCACTAAAGACAGCTGTTTACTTGCTAAACAGAGTCCCGACCAAGGTAGTCTCTACTACTCCATATGAGACATGGAGTAGTAAGAAACCTCACTTAACTCACCTTAAGATATGGGGTTGTCCTGCTTATGTGAAGCGGGTTGTATCAGACAAATTGGATGCTAAGTCTGATAAATGTCTATTAATTTATTGGATACCCTAAGGAAACGAAGGGTTACCAATTCTATCATCCCTTGGAACAAAAGGTGTTTATTTCAAGGCATGCTGTATTTCTGGAAAAAGAATTTCTTTTACAAGAAAACAGTGGGAGTGACATTGAACTTGATGAAGTACAAGAAACTTCAATAGACATTACAGAGACACCTAGTCTAGGCCCACAACCGATAATTCATAGTGATGAGCTATCAGTTAAACCTAAAACAACACCACCTCTTCGTAGGTCTGATAGGGCATGCAATATTCCAGAGAGATATGGATTTCTCATAAGTGAATCGAACGACGTGTTACTCATAAGCGATGATGAACCTATCAGTTATGAAGATGTCCTGAAAAGTTTAGAAAAGGACAAATGGCTTGAGGCCATGAAGTCGGAAATGGATTCCATGTACGAAAATCAAGTATGGGACTTGGTTAACCCACCTGAAGGGATTAAACCCATAGGGTGCAAGTGAGTTTTCAAGAAGAAAACCGACATGGAAGGTAATGTAGTTACCTTTAAGGCTAGATTAGTGGCAAAAGGATATCGTCAAAACAAGGGATTGATTATGATGAAACCTATTCGCAGTAGCTATGCTTAAATCCATTCGGATGCTCCTAGCCATAGTAGCTCATTATGATTATGAGATATGGCAAATGGATGTGAAAACAGCTTTCCTTAACGGAAACCTGCTTGTGAATGTATACATGATACAACGTGAAGGTTTCACATCGGTTGATAAAACCAAAGTATGCAAGCTTCGACGATCCATATATGGACTGAAGCAAGCATCTAGGAGCTGGAACATCCGTTTTGATGAGACAATCAAAGAGTTTGATTTCTCACAAAATCCTAACGAACCTTGTGTGTACAAGAAGGTTAGTGGGAGTGCAGTCGTATTCCTAGTATTATATGTCGATGACATATTACTTATAGGAAACGATATATCAGTTTTACAGACAGTTAAAATTTGGTTGTCCAAAACTTTCTCCATGAAAGACCTGGGAGAAGCAACCTATATCCTTGGGATTAGAATCTATAGAGATAGATCAAAACGGTTGCTTGGTCTTTCGCAGTCTACATATATAGACCGAGTGCTAAAAAGGTTTAGCATGTCGGAATCCAAGAAAGGTTACCTTCCCATCAGGCATGGATCAACCTTTCAAGTCTATGTGTCCGCGCACAGAAGACGAGAGGATTTGCATGAATAAGATTCCCTATGCATCCGCAATAGGATCTATCATGTATGCTATGTTATGTACAAGGCCCGATGTATCGTATGCTTTGAGCGTCACAAGCAGATACCAGTCGATCCAGGAATGGATCATTGGGCGGCTGTTAAGACAATCCTTAAGTACTTAAGAAGAACTAAGGATGTGTTCCTAATATATGGAGAAGGAGATATGGTAATACGTGGGTATACAGATGCCAGTTTCCAGACAGATAAGGATGACTCCAAATCGCAGTCTGGATACGTATTTACTTTGAATGGAGGCGCAGTAAGTTGGAAAAGTTCCAAACAAGACACCGTAGCGGATTCTACCACGGAAGCGGAATATATCGCAGCTTCGGAAGCAGCAAAGGAAGCAGTTTGGATCAAGAAGTTTGTCTCGAACTTGGTGTGGTTCCAACCATTGATGAAGCAGTGCCGGTTTACTGCGACAACAATGGAGCTATTGCACAAGCGAAGGAACAAGGTCTCATCAGCGATCCAAACACGTGCTTCGACGCCTATCATCTGATCAGAGAGATTATAAGTAGGAATGACATACAAATTGAGAGAGTTCCCACTGAAAGGAATATAGCGGATCCTTTAACTAAGGCCTTGCCTCAAAGCAAGTTTGAGGGTCATGTTAGAGCCTGTGGTATTGGATACCGTAGCGATTGGCATTAGGCCAAGTGGGAGTTTGTTAGTGATATGAGAGAAGTGTCCTAAGGCAATCGCCTTATGATGTAAACATTTATATTAATAAATGATAATTCACTATTTGAGTATACATGTTTTGTGTATTT
>JAGFNQ010009810.1:0-32154 GCA_024364735.1 Boesenbergia rotunda | reverse complement strand
TACCAGTCTACCCTTATAGGTATGCGTAAGTCCTCCCATGTCAGTCTTTCTCTTAAAGACCCACTTACACCCAATGGGTTTTACCCCTTCAGGTGGATCAACCAAGGTCCAAACTTGGTTGGTGTACATGGAATCCATCTCGGATCTCATGGCCTCAAGCCATTTCTCAGAGTCTGGGCTCATCACAGCTTCCTGATAGGTTGTAGGCTCATTCTCAATGAGCACAACGTCATTGTCATCAGACAAGAGAAATGAATATCTCTCAGGCTGATGACGTACCCTACCAGACCTGCGAAGAGGTAGGTCTACTTGAACAGGATGTTGTTCCATAACTCCTTGTGTAACAACCTCATGATCCACAACACTTTGTGGTTCCTGTTCAACCTCCATCAAGGCCTCAGTGCTTTGGTCCATATCTTGAAGTTCTTCAAGATCGAACGTACTCCCACTAGTTTTTCTAGAAACAAAGTCCCTTTCTAGAAAAACCCCAGTCTTCGCCACAAACACTTTGTGCTGACTGGGAATGTAGAAGTAATATCCCTTCGTTTCCTTGGGATATCCTACAAAATAGCACTTATCAGATTTGGGTCCCAGTTTGTCTGAGACTTGACGTCGAACGTAAGCCTCACAACCCCAAATCCTCATAAAAGACATCTGGGGACTCTTCCCAGTCCATATCTGATATGGTGTCTTTACTACAGCCTTTGATGGAACACGGTTAAGAGTGAAGGCTGCCGTGTCCAGAGCATATCCCCAAAAGGATATAGGAAGATCTGTGTGACTCATCATGGATCGCACCATATCTAATAGGGTACGATTCCTCCTTTCGGACACACCATTCCATTGTGGTGTTCCAGGAGGAGTGAGTTGGGACAGAATCCCACACTCAGCTAGATAGTCACGGAACTCATGGCTGAGGTATTCTCCACCTCGATCTGATCGAAGTATTTTAATACTCTTGCCAAGCTGGTTTTGTACTTCATTCTTGAATTCTTTGAACTTTTCAAAGGATTCTGACTTATGTGTCATCAAGTACACATAACCATATCTACTGAAATCATCAGTAAATGTAATGAAGTACCTATAACCACCTCTGGCAGCAACATTGAAAGGGCCACATACATCGGTATGTATAAGACCTAACAAATCGGTTGCTCTTTCGCTGTGTCCACTGAATGGAGTCTTGGTCATCTTGCCAAGAAGGCAAGACTCGCATGTCTCAAATGATTCAAAATCAAATGAGTCCAGCAAACCATCTCTATGGAGCTGGGATAGGCGACTCTCATTTATATGGCCTAAGCGACAGTGCCAGATATAGGTTTGGTTCAAGTCATTAGACTTGAGCCTTTTGGTATTTATGTTATAGATAGGGTTTTCTAAGTCTAGAAGATAGAGTCCGTTCATCAGAGGTGCACTACAATAGAACATTTCATTTAAATAAACTGAACAACATTTGTTCTTTATTATAAACGAAAATCCTTTCTTGTCTAAACAAGAAACAGAAACTATGTTCTTAGTCAGAGCAGGCACATAATAACAATCATCTAACTCTAGTACAAGCCCAGAGGGCAGAGATAGCATATAAACTCCTGTAGCAACAGCAGCAACTCTTGCTCCATTGCCAACTCGTAAGTCCACCTCGCCCTTTGTCAATGTCCTGCTATTTCTCAGCGCCTGCACATTAGTACAAATGTGAGAAGCACATCCGGTATCTAATACCCATGATGTAGAAATAGACAAATTGACTTCTATAACATGAATACCTGAAGTAGAAGTCTGACTTCTCTTCTTCTGGAGATCTTCCATATACTTCTTGCAGTTCCGCTTCCAGTGTCCGGTCTCACCGCAGTGGAAGCAGGTAGCATCCTTGGCAACCCCTCCTTTGGGTTTCAGTGCCTTGCCCTTGCCCTTGCCCTTGGCTTGAGACTTTCCCTTGCCTTTGGGCTTGCCCTTACCTTTGTCCTTCTGCACCATCAAAATGGGCTTGGCCTTCTTAAGATTGAGCTCAGCAGTTCTCAACATGCTGAGCATCTCAGGCAGGGGCTTGTCAATTTCGTTCATGTTCCAGTTCATGACAAATTGACTATAACTTTCGGGTAGGGACTGCAAGATCAAGTCTGTGGCCAGCTCTTGGCCCAGTGGGAATCCCAATCTCTGCAGATTCTCTATGTACCCAATCATCTTGAGTACATAGGGACCTACGGGAGTCCCTTCTTGCATCTTGCACTGAAACAGTGCCTTAGAGATCTCAAATCTCTCGTGCCTTGCTTGTCCTTGATACAGTTGACGCAGATGCTCAACCATATCGAAAGCATCCATTAACTCATGTTGCTTCTGAAGCTCAGAGTTCATGGTTGCGAGCATAAGGCATGACACATCTAATGCGTCATCTTGATGCTTCTTGTGAGCATCACGGTCAGCTCGCGTGGCAGTGGCAGGAGGTGCCTCGGGAATAGGCTGCTCCAGAACGTACAGTTTACGTTCTTGCTTGAGAACTATTCTCAAGTTCCTGTACCAGTCCAGGAAGTTTGCTCCGTTGAGCTTGTCCTTCTCAAGGACAGATCGCAGGGAGAGAGTATTTGCGTTTGTCGACATGGCAATCTACAACAATAAAATGCAGAAAATAAATTATCACATTCCAACTATCATTTAATTAGGCCTTTAATTAAACGATTCTCCCACTGAATTATAGAAATTTTGTAGAATCAAGTCATAGACGTGGTCAAACCACGCTACAAGATTCTATCTAATTTAACTATAATATAGTGGGACAAGATCCACATCATACTAATCCTTGAGTTAGCTTTGGCTAAATCGCCCAAGACTTAGTACGATCGGTAGGTAACAATTTACCGATTACATCTCTATGCAACTCTTGTTTATAGGATTAAAATTTACATTTACATAAAAACTTGAGTTAGCTTTGGCTAAATCGCCCAAGTTTTAATATAAATGCGATTTTATCCTACCTTTCCAACGATTGGAATATGCCTATAGTTGAACTCGATCCAACCGAGTTAACTAGTTTCACTCAATCTGATTGAGTTTGTTCTCACCCAAGCCGTGATAGGCGGGACCAAGATTGTCCCTCCGTACCCTACCAAGATTAAATGTGTTGCTCTGCTTTGGCAGATTCAACAACAACAAATGATCGAGGTAGTGATAGGTATCAAAACTTGTTAGGCATTTCGAGAATGAGTTGATTTGAATTAGATCGAATCTAATCGCAAGAGAGAGGGTGTATCATATACACAAGGCTCTAATTATTTTACTCTAGCATGCATCACATACAAGCAAATAATAAAATAATTTAATTTGTGATTGGATCATGGCCCTACTACGATCTTCTCAAGCCAATGAGAAGATCGGGACGGTCAACCTAGGGTTTCGCTTCTCCAAGCTTCTCCTTTGACCGCCACGTGTCGCCGGCTCCCTCCATAGCTCCGTCTTCGGATGAACCGCCCACCGTCTTCATTTTGTACATTACAAAATAAGAAAGCACAGAAATAAAATAAAAGAAGCCGACTCGCAGGTCGCATACACTATACAACACGCACAACCACAAAAACGGTACGCAGACCGTAATATGAATTACAACACATTCCAATCATATTGGGTTTTTATTGGGCCATGATCATCACAAATTCATACATAATTCCAAATTATGTATTTTAAATAAATTTCTATAATTTTTCGACAATTTTACAATATTATGAGTTACACTTCCGTAACGGTCCCGCTACGCGATTTTCGGGCACGATTTCGGGACAATGCCCCTTGCGGGGTTAGGGGCAGCACCCCTACTCGCGAAATGAATTTCGCGAGTGTCCCAAAATCATCTTACAGCAACTTAAGCCGCTGTCCCGAAAAATTATAGCGAGATCTTTCCGTTTCGGAAAGTTTTTCTCGATCGGTGAAGCCTACAAGTGTCCGAACACTTGTTGCTTCGACTTCATGAGAAAAATACCCATAAATTCTATAAATTTCGAAAAATCACAGAATATAATTTGTCTTTAAATTTTGTATCTAATACAAAAAAAAACAAATTTAAACTCGTACAAGGTTCGCACGTGGCTCTGATACCACTGTTGGAAATTCTAGGCCGCAAAAACCACTTTTTGCGTTGCGGAAACCCCAGAATCTCGGCCACGGATCCGTGCGAACTTATAAAACAAATACGAGTACGAGTTTAATATCTAGATCTACACTAGATCTACGTGATAAGGACATTACCCTTGACGCGTAGCCCTTCGCTTTCCCGCTTATCCAAGAGGCCGCCGGATCTCGTAGAGTATCAAAGTAGACACTCCTCTATATGTATCCACGCGAACAAAAGAAGATGGATCGAAACCTCGGTGTGCTAGCACCCCTATGGGTTTCGGCCAAGAGAGGGAGAGGAAGAAGAAAAATCCGGGAGGAGAAGAAGAAGACCAAAATGAAACAAAACCCGCCTTTTGTTTCCCTTGGGTGGCCGGCCACTTAATGGCCATTAATGGCCATTAGGTGGCCGGCCATAATGGCCATTAAGTGCCATTAGGTGGCCTTCCAAATCCCCTATCAATTTGAATTCGAAATTCAAATGGGGGGGGGGGAAAAACCAAGTCAAGTCTAACTTGAATTGGAACCAAGTCAAGTCAAACTTGATTTGGATTTAGGTCAAGTCAAACTTGCCTTTTATGGACTTTCCATATTTAGCCAAGTCAAACTTGACTTCATTTCTTCTCCCATGTTGAGTCTAACTCGAAGTGGAACCAAGTCAAGTCAAACTTGATTTGGATTTAGGTCAAGTCAAACTTGCCTTTTATGGACTTTCCATATTTAGCCAAGTCAAACTTGACTTCATTTCTTCTCCCATGTTGAGTCTAACTCGAAGTGGAACCAAGTCAAGTCAAACTTGATTTGGATTTAGGTCAAGTCAAACTTGCCTTTTATGGACTTTCCATATTTAGCCAAGTCAAACTTGACTTCAATTTTTCTCCATCTATTTGTTCTTTGCGTGTGACCCTATAGGTTCTTGTAACGTTGGCAATGCTTCTAACCTCTTAGAAACATAAGCAATGAGCGGTATCTAGTAACACATCATTGCTACCCAAGTTACAAGAATGTTGAGATCCAACATCACCTTGTGACTAATAATTGTGACTCTCACAATATATGATAATGTCCCTCTATCCTTGATATCTAGATTGACTCAATTGAGGCATAGACCGTGTCATCCTCGAGTCAATCTATATCTTGAACTCCAAGTAGACTCACACTAATCAAGTGAGCTCAATATCTCATATTGACTCATTTGGGCATGGCCATGCACTTTGTGGTCTAACTCTATCAAGAATACGATATCGCTCCCGTCATATAGGAGGGATAGATCCCATCTACATCACTCACATCCCTCTCCATAATTTGTTACATACCCAGTAATCGCCTTTATAGTCCACCCATTTACGGGTGACGTTTGACGAAGCCAAAGTACGTAACTCCTTATGTAGGAATCCATGGTGACTTCAGGTCCAAGGACTAACAGTCATACTAATAGCCACATGAGAAAGTATATGACACTCATATAACGATCCATGATACTTTCTCATGGCGGGTCATTCAGTATACATTCTCCAATGCATACCCATGTGTCAACTTGATATCTCTATATCCATGACTTGTGAGATCAAGTCATCATGTTGACTCACATGCTAGTCTCTACGTATTAACATTGTCCCTGAATGTTAATACTCGACTAGGAATTATTTAGAGTAGTGTTCTCTATATCATCTCACTATCGATTCAACCAATCGATTGATATAGATAAGAACTTTCTACTCAAGGACATTATTATACTTAGCTAATTGGCACAAATACACGTAAGTATAATAACCATAAAACATGCCTTTATTTATACATAGGAATATGATACAAATTAGTCCATACAATCATTACATGATCGGCTCTAGGGCTCTCACCAACATGAAGGATGTCATGGAGGCAAGCTGGAGGCTTGTGTACGCATCCGAGGGACGGGAGCGAAAGATGAAGAGGCGCGAAGGCAACAGTCGAGGCTGCTGGTGAGGAAGCTGGATCCTCTCCTGGCGGCACGACACACAACTATCGACTACCTGAAACAAAAAGAAGAACGAAGGGTGGTGAGTTCCAGGTGGAACTATGCGGGTATAAGAACAAATAAATGCATGGTATATAAAAAGGGTAAAACAAGCATAAAGAGAGCAAAGGGTATACAGTCTTCAGAATAAAGAACATAAACAAAATACATCTATACAAATAAATCATACATGGAAACCATGTAACAAGTAGGGGCAAAATCATAAATCCTCCCTAACACCTCCATAAACAGTTAATACTGCCAAATATATCCAGATCATATAATAAAATACAAATCATAACCGTATATGCATGTCAATCAAATGCAGCAATCATAGTTCAAACAAGTGCAGCAAACACAAGCAAATGCACAATGCATAATATGTGCATGATGTTATGACTTGTATTGTACACACACCAACCACCGCTATATTGGGTAGATTGAGTGGACAAGATACAAGCACCAAGCACCTGGGACTATGCAAATACACCACAACAACTGTGACCCTGTTATGAAAAAAATCCCGAAACACCTGGGGGACTCCAAACACCTAGGAGTATAAACTGTTTGCATATAACTCCAACTGAACGTGACACAATGGGAAAATATACCTGACTACCCGTCTCAACCACCAAGGAGCCCGTGGTCGTCGGCTTGAATGCTATGATGCATGACACTAATATATACCACCTCAATCAAACCAAAAATCATGCATCCATATGATACAAAATGCAATCAATACGAAACAAAACATAACCAACACCAAAGGAAATAAACATGCACTAATCTACTAGGTAGGGTTTATCTAATGCTGACCAAAAACCCTAGATAGGTCAAATGATTTTTTTATAGTACACGCATACAAGCGGTACTCTTTAGATCAAAAGTTAAGAGATGAGACTGTATAAATGAACAATTTGAATTTCTACTCAAAGGTCAAGCACAAAATAAGTATCAATCAGGAAAACAAGAGGAATAGATTTAAGATAAATCATCCTACACAGATAATAAAATAACCATGCATTTAAAGATAAACAGCACTATAGAATCAAGCAAGAAGTACCCGCCTCCAAAGTGAAGTTTGAATCGGAAAAGATACTCCACGTCCCGATATCCGAATCAAATAAATGTCCTATATCAAAGGACACAGTTTAGCTACTTCTATAATTAACAACTAGTCAAAATCAAGTATCAAACTCACTTAGAATTGTTCTAGTCATAACGTTCATTAATTAACCTCTCCCAAGCCTACACTTCTATCAAGTTCTACTACCTGATCACACCACAACCCATCCACACAACTTATCAATTCAACCACCAAAATGATCAGCTCACAGTAAGAGCACTACAAATTCACATTCCCAACAAAAAAAATCAAGCTAACTCCAAGGTTCTTCATATTAGATAGGCAATCTTCCATCCACTAAATAAATTTCCATACAAAACCTAGCTCCTCTAATAACCCACTGCTAAGTATCAAAAGGGTTCGACATTAAAACAAATTTCATCTCACCAACATCCAAGGCACCAACCCAATTTGTATCAAGCAAACTCCTCACCCAAACACACATGGTAACCCTCACGGTATGGAGTTTCAAATCAAGATGATCCACTTTATGCACCCACGGCAAATTCTAATTTAATCAAACTCGCAGCAACATGGAATCTCAAGGAAACCCAATTCAAGGACTAGCTAATCTCCAACATCTCCAGCTCATTACCTAATTAGTTTTAAGACTGATGGTAACTCACGACATCAATAACACAAAACAAAGAACAACCTACATGCTTAACCAAGGCATAATTGACTTCCAAGACTAAGGGTAGCACATGGCATAACCCCTCCCAAATTCATCAGCAACAAATCCAAATACCAACCCAAGGTATCCCACGGCCATCAAGATCCACACACACAAATCAAACCTTACCTGGGTTGCGCCTAATCTGTGATCGTGGGGGAAAGCGCGAGGAGGGAAACCCAAGCCCAAATGACATCCCCGCTAGCCAGAGATCAGTAATAGGTGGCATCTTCATCCTTCCTCCATGCAATGGGTGCCGTTAGTGGGGGGTGGAAACACGGCCGGATGGCCGGCGATTGTGCTTGGGTTGCGGCGATTGAGAAAGAAGGCAAGGCGATGATCGTTGCGCAAGGAAGATGCGCCTGGCGACTTCCTTTGCCAGATCACTATGCGCAAGAGGCGCTCCTCATCTCCGGTGAAAAGGAGAGCAAGGGAGAGAGAGAGATCGAGAGCGGAGGAGACGTCGGCTTGGGCTTGGCACCGACGACGAGGGGCGGCGACTGACTAGGGGAGATCGGTGGCATTGGCGATGAAGGGGAGGGCGGCTTGGAAGCGTCGGGCGAAGAGGGGTGGAAAGAAAGGGATCGGGATGAGAGTTTAGGGATCGATGACAAAATATATATATATAGAAATTTTATGCTAAGGACCTTACCGCGTAAACTCGTGCACACCTAATGTATTTAATTTTTTCTTTTATTTTTTTTCTTTATTTTTTGCTTGTGATTACCCCTAGGGTTTAGTCTTCCCATTTGGGTTATAGTATTAAGCACAAAAACATTTTCAAACCAAAATAATAGTTAAAGTTTGCACAGAGATTGCGCAGTAAGGTTCTTAGCATAGCAAAACTCTCTCTCTCTCTCTATATATATATATATAAAAGATAAATTCTGAAAATAAATTTTTCCCTTAAATAATTTGTAACTAACCTATTCAGCGCCAAATTATTCCCGCGAATTATTCCAAAAATTCTAGAAAATTATTCCAAAATTTTTCATCTGATTGTTTTCAACTTTTAACTTTTATTTATAATGATTATATATATATTTATACATATACCTATATATATACATAGAGGAATGATCTGCTGCGGACCGCGTGCGGACTAGCGCCTGATCGGTCACCAGACCGATCAGGAAGGTGCCTGATCGGTCTGGTGACCGATCATGCACAAGACCTACGACTTCTCGACACCAGCGGTGGAGGCCGCCGCCCTCGAACAAAACTATAACCCAGGGGGGTGCGATGAACCCTAGGGAGTAGGGTGAACCCGTCGGGTACGGGTGAACCCGTCGAGTACGAGTGAACCCGTCGGGGATGCTCCCGAGCCTTCGGTGGCCGATCAGGCACACGACCTGCGACATCTCGACGCCAACGGCGGCGTTTGGCCGCCGCCCCCGAACAAAACTATAACCCAGGGGGGGTGCGATGAACCCCTAGGGGGTAGGGGTGAACCCGTTGGGTACGGGTGAACCCGTTGGGACGCTCCCGAGCCTCCGGTAGCCGATGAGGCTTGCCTGATCGGTCACCAGACCGATCAGGTACTTGCCTGATCTGTCTGGTGACCGATCAGGCACCTGCCTGATCAGTCTGGTGACCAATCTGACGCCAGTCCGCACGCGGTCCGCAGTAGATCATTTCTATATATACATATATTATTTTATTTTATATATTCTATTTTATTATTATTATTTATTATTATTATTTTTTAAACCGTATTTTACAGTCCTATAATTCAATTCCAGTCAAAAGTTGCAAATTTTCGAAAAGAACACTGTGTTGTTGAAAATAAAAAATAAGCAATATTGTGTTGCTAAAAATAAAAAACCAACAATGTGTTGCTGACTTTCGAAAATCAATAATATTGTATTGCTGATATTCTAAAATCAGCAAGATTGTGTTGTTGAAAATCAAAAACCAGGAAAAATATGTTCTTGATTTTCGAAAACCAATAAAATTGTATTGTTGGTTTTTGAAAATCAATACGTGTTGTAGGTTTTCAAAAAAGTCAAATGTCACGTCCCCAGAGGCCCATGTTTTCTCAAAAATTGGACAGCATCTCCTCTATACGACAGACAACCCAAAACATATACATATACATCTCTATATATATAAGTAGCACAGCCACACTCAGCTGACATCTATATAATCAGAACTACACAGTTAAATAATTTGCAAAATAAATGATAAACATAATAAGTAAATCTCTGTAAACTAAATGCAGCAAATCAAAATCCTGCGAATGTAAATAAATACACGTTCATAGAGAAACCAAATATCATCTGTAAAGGAAACAAAACTAAAATGACATGAACACGATAAGGTTACTACGAAAGTACGAAAACGAAAAGAAACTGTTGGTGCAAGTTGCATCAGTGATGTCTTCCTCTAAGTGTTTTAATGTTTGACAATAGACTTAAGTCAATGATACGTTAAACAAACAAAGGGGAGTTAAGAGAGAAGTAACAAAGTGGACCAAAGTCCTAGTGAATCTAGGCATCGAAACCCTAATACCTGGCCAAGGGCTGCTGGGCACCTAGCGAAGGGCTGCTAGGAGTCGAAGACCTAGCGAAGGAATGCTAGGCACCAGGCGAAGGACTGCTTGGTAATGAAGACCTGGCGAAGGACTTCTAGGCACCAGGCAAAGGACTGCTTGGTAACGAAGACCTGGCGAAGGACTGCTAGGTACCAGGCGAAGGACTGCTTGGTAACGAAGACCTGGCGAAGGACTGCTTGGTAACTAAGACCTGGCGAAGGGCTGCTAGGCATCGAAGTCCTAGCAAAGGGCTGCTAGGCACCTGGCGAAGGACTGCTAGGCATTGATGACCTGGCGAAGGGTTGCTAGGTACCTGGCGAAGGGCTGCTGGGTAATAGTTCACCTGAAGGACTGGGTGGCAACCGTCTCGTGAGGGGAGTAGGTGAAAGGCGTGTTCTCGGGGATGGGAACATGCGTCGGTTCGACCTAGGGTTTCGTGTAAATCCGAAGTCAGAACCAAGTCCTTAAGGTTATGAATGTGTGTATATTTGCTTTGTATTTTTGTATCTTGCAGGTACCTAGAACGGAAGATAAAGCAGGCAAATAACATACATTGGGGCTGGAATCCAGCCAAGCAGGGCGCCCGGGATGATGGGGGTGCCCCAGTCAAAGCCTAAAACCCAGTGTTGGGTTGAAAGGCATGAAGCAGGGCACCCGGGATGATGGGGGGCGCCCGGGTTCAAAGCTGTTTTGCTGCTGCGAGTTCGAAACAGGAGATTAGCTTTGACTGGGATCAAGCTAGGTGCCTAGGAGGTCCGGGGTGCCCTGGTCAGAGGTTTATCAGCCGCGGTGAAGTCGGCGCGGGGATAAGGTTTGATCGAGTCGAAAGGGGCGCCCCCGACGTCCAGGACACCCCCAGGAGCACTATAAAAGGGGCTTCGACCCCTCTGCTTTAAACACAACTGCTAAGTATTATTCTGATCATTTTGACCAACGACAACGTGCTAAAGACGAGGCTCTATGACCGGGAGGCTCCAGGATGAAGTGCGCGGTACTTCGGAGGTCCAGATCGGTCGAGCGTCAGACTTTGTTTTGTTCGGTTTGCATTTATTCCGTACTTAATTTTCTGTACTTGTGCTTGTAACCATCAACTGTAAGATGGGTTTTCTCTGCCTCCAGAAATTCCAGAAAGGAGACCAATAGTGGGCTCACGTCGAGTACATAGGCCTTGGACGTACTGACCCAGGGGGTCGGGAACCAAGTAAATAAATCCCGCGTGTCTGCTGTACTGTTTTTCTTTTTCTGTTTTACTTTTCCGCTGTGCTACTAACTCTGATCTTAGAACGTTCGAAAGATTTACGATGTTTACCGAAAGATTTTCACGATCGATATGTTGGATCGAGAGAACCGATAGAGGGGGGGGGTGAATATCGGAAGACGTTCGGATTTTAGGATTAGAGAAATTACGCAGCGGAATAAAACACTCAAACGCAAACACGGGTAGATTTACTTGGTTCGGAGCCTAGGTCGACTCCTACTCCAAGGCACACGGTCGTTGACAATTTTGTGCGGGCAATTCTTTAAGTTCGCAAAAGGTTTACAAATCAATATTACAATTGCAATATCGTAAACACAAAAAGGAAATTGCTCTTCGTTATCGACGTCCGATGTAGATTGACTTTTCAGAGCGGAGGGACGTCGTCGACTCGAGTTGGGAAGTATCCGGAGTAGAGCGTGGGAGCAGAAGAGCGTAGAAGCGTTGAATTCAAGTGTTGTCTCATGCCTCGGGGTCGAGGGCCGTTTTATAGGCCCTGGGGGCGCCCGGAATGTCGGGGGCGCCCCGCCACGTGTCGATCGATCCACCTTTCCCTCGGTCAACTTCTGATCCCTTCAACCTTGGGATCACATCTTGACCGGGGCGCCCGGGACGCTGGGGGCACCCGGGTTGACCGGGTCAAATCCTATCCCTTTGGCTTGGCTGGCTTCTCATTGTAGGCTTGCACTGGCGGCGCCCGGAGTGCTGGGGGCGCCCGGGAGCACGGGGGCGCCCGGGAGATGAGCTGTCAAAACCTGCCTTTGTTTTTGTGTGTTTTGTGTTCACCTTGGGGGCGCCCGAGACACTCCGGGCGCCCTGGTTAGCTGTTGCCTCATTCCTTTGAGGCTCTCTGAGCTGCAGACACTCGTTCCTTCGTTCCTGCATCCAGGGTTAGTCCAAAACACCATAAAACAATAAGATGTTAGTTTATACAGCCTTAGCTGTCTTGGTTCTGACTTTGGGCCTCCCAAATGGAGCCCTAGGTTGAACCGACGCCTACTGTTCCCTCGACGGGGAACACGACCTCACCTACTCCACTCGGGAGAATGTACCTGATGCCAACCACTCCTCTGGTTGGACTTTTGCCTAGCGGTCCTTCGCAAGGTCGTGGATACCGAGCTATCCTTCGCCCGGTGCCTAGCATTCCTTCGCTAGGGCTTCAGTCCCAAGCTGTCCTTCACCTGGTGCCTAGCAGTCCTTCGCTAGGACTTTAGTACCCTGGCATTCCTTCGCCAATGCCTAGCAGTCCTTCGTTAGGGGTTTTTATCCTGGCATTCCTTCGCCAGTGTCTAGCAGTCCTTCGCTAGGACTTTTCACCCTGCACACTAGAGTAACATGTTAGATAACAAGTAAAACTTAACTTTTGAGCCCTGTTGCCATTATCAAAACTCAGGTTCGACTTGGGTGCTTTCTGCACCAACAATCTCCCCCTTTTTGATTTATGGCAACCCTGGTTCAAAAAGTTAAGTTTAATCAAGGCATATAAAAATTACCTTTTGTTCCCTCCCCCTGGAAGGAATCTCCCCCTAGATTTTTCAAAAATTCGTGGGGTTTTTCGACACTATGTTCTAAGTTTAAAGTTTGGATTTTTACTTAGAAAAAATGATACTTGTAGAGAATTTTTGAATTCAATTACTTAGAAAATTTTGAAAGCTTAAGTTTAAGAAGGATTTTAAAACTTTAGTTTGAGTACCAATAATTTGAAGGTTTTAAGTTTATGGTACTTCAAAAAGTTTTGAAAACTTTAAGTTTTAAAGTACTTTGTGAAGTTAACACAACCTAAGTACTTCTGAAAAGCTTAAGTATTTCTGAAAAACTTAAGTACTTTTGAAAAGTTTTGAAAAGTTTAAGTACTTTTAAAAAGTTTTGACAAGTTTAAGTACTTTAAAAAGTTTTGACAAGTTTAAGTACTTTAAAAAGTTTTGACAAGTTTAAAAAAAAATTTGACAAGCTTAAGCAAAAAATTTTGACAAGCTTAAGTACTAGGAAAGTTTTGAAAAAGCTTAAGTACTTTGAAAAGCATAAGTAAGAGAAACTTCGTACTTTAGTGCTTTGAAAAACTTAGTACTTTTGAAAAGCTTAGTTAAGTACTTTTTGAATAAAGGATAGATTTTGAAATTTTGAGAGAAAAAATATTCTACAAAAAAAATTTTAAACTCTCTTCTTTCTTATCTCTCCCCCTTTGCCATATATCAAAAACAGATAAATATAGTAGAAATTAAATTGCATAAAGGAAATAACTTTTATTAAGAAAAATATTTGCATGATTTTGCTGTACTGAACCAATTCATGATAAGACTTAAACCAAATCAGTTAATTTTCTCTTGTAGGGACCTGTCTAACCCAATTAGCTACTTACTAACTGTTATAAATAGTAGTTTTTGCTAGGGTTAGTCAATTTAAGTGTTTCTGTTCAAGTTAGATTTTCTAGACTTGACACTTAACTTGATTGCTGTGTAAGTTGTATTTAGTGACCCAATTACTACAGATGCACTGACTTAAAGCATCTTGAATTAGGCAAAGACCTAAGCATCTCAACCCTTTCTAGGTTATCAATCAAAAGTACCCTAAGGTGCTTGTGAGATGCTGGCTTCTAAATCTATAGGTACATGCAGTTCTAGGGTTAGGGCCTAGGCTAAGTCCATTTGCGAAAAAGCCCTAGTTTTGAAAGGGGGTAGTTTTGAAATAAAACTAAGTCGAAAAAGATTTAAAACAAACTGATTTTAAAAACAACAGTTTTTTCAGAATTCTATTTTTAGAAACTGATTTTTAAATCATGTAAAGCAGTAAGAAAATCAAAAGTAGAGTTAACCTATTCTACAGAGCACAATCCTAACTGCCTTCTTAGTGAGCTGAACTCAGACTCAGGTAAGGGTTTTGTGAGTATATCAGCTAAGTTGGATTTAGAGTCTATATGCTTAAGTACTATTTCACCCCTGGCTACATGGTCTCTTACAAAGTGATGTTTGACTTCTATGTGTTGGATTGGGTTTTTAGTTAGATTAATTGAACTTATATTGTCAATAAATACTTGTGTTTGGGTGTAGTTAAGCTGGAAGTCCTTAAGAGTGTGCATCATCCATAAAAGTTGTGCTACACACTCTCCTAAGGCTACATACTCAGCTTCAGTTATGGATAGAGCTACACAGTGTTATTTTCTGCTGCACCAACTTGCTAGATTATTTCCTAACAGGTGGCAGCTTCCACTTGTGCTCTTTCTATCTAATTTACAACCAGCATAGTCAGAATCCGAGTATCCTGATAAATTGAAGGTTGAGGTTCTAGGATACCAAATCCCTACATTTAGGGTGCCCTTTACATATCTTAGTATTCTTTTTAGGGCTGCTAAGTGTGTTTCCTTAGCACAGGTTTGGTATCTAGCACACATCCCTACAGCAAAAAGAATGTCAGGTCTACTGGCTGTAAGGTACAGTAGACTACCTATCATACTTCTATAGAGTTTAAGGTCCACTGGTTTACCATCAGGGTCACTATCTATTTTTACATTAGTGGCCATGGGGGTACTTATACTTTTAGAGTTATCCATTTTAAATTTCTTTATTAACTCTTTAGCATATTTGGATTGATGAACATAATTTCCATCCCTAGTTTGTTTAATTTGTAGGCCTAGGAAAAAGTTAAGTTCACCAACTAGGCTCATTTCAAATTCGTTTTCCATTATTTTAACAAATTCTTTTAGAAATTTCGAGTTGGTGGACCCAAAGATTATGTCATCTACGTAAATTTGGGCAATAAATATATCTTTTTCTAGGGTTTTAATAAATATGGTTGAGTCAATTTGTCCTTGTTTGAATTCTTTAGAGATTAAGTAAGTTGATAAACGTTCATACCAGGCCCTAGGTGCTTGTTTCAGTCCATATAATGGTTTAGTGAGTTTGAACACATGGTCAGGTCTTTCTAAGTCACCAAACCCAGGGGGTTGTCCTACATAAACTTCTTCTTTAATGAATCCATTCAAGAAGGTTGACTTTACATCCATTTGGTATAACTTAAATCCTTTATGGGATGCAAAGGCTAATAACATCCTAATGGACTCAAGTCTAGCTACTGGGGCATATGTTTCGTCGTAATCTAACCCTTCTACTTGGCTGAATCCTTTCGCTACTAAGCGGGCCTTATTTCTGACTATTTCTCCTTGATCATTCAATTTATTCCTAAAACCCACTTAGTGTCAATGACGGATTTGCCCTCAGGTTTAGGTACTGATTCCCAGACTTGGTTTCTCTCAAATTGAGCTAGCTCTTCTTGCATAGCTATGATCCAATCAGGATCAGGTAGGGCTTCCTCTATAGTTTTGGGTTTAATTTTTGATATCATAGCTATTTGACTAAGGTTTCTATAGGAGGATCTAGTCCTGACTCCTAGAGTTGGATCACCCACAATTTGATCGATTGGGTGATTAAGTCTGGGTTTCTTGGTTCTTCTAGAACTTGGTTCAGCCTCAGGTCCGACTGATCGATTTGGTTCACTATTTGATTCGACTCTTTGAGCTGGTTCATTTGTTGGTTCGATAATTGGTTCAGTTGACTCATTAATTGGTTCAATAGTTAGTTCATTTAAGGGTTCAATTAAGGGTTCAATAATTTGTTCATTATTTTCTTGATCAGAATTTGATGAAGTTAGGTCTGGATTTTCAGATGTTGAGTTGATTTCTTCATCAAATATTAAGTTTGTTGTTTCTTCAATTTTCATAGTTTGTTTGTTGTAAACTCTATAGGCTCTACTTGTGGTTGAGTATCCTAGGAAGATACCTGGGGTTGACTTGGATGAAATATCCCTAAATAGTCTTTGGTGTTTAGGATATGGACTTTGCATCCAAACACCCTTAGGTAGTGTAGATTTGGGAGTCTATGGTAGTACAGTTCATAGGGTGTTTTGTTGTGTCGTTTGTTAATCAGAACCCTATTTTGGATGTAACAAGCCGTACTAATCGCTTCTGCCCAATATTGGTTTGCTAAGTTAAATTCGTTGAGCATAGCCCTAGCGGCTTCCTGTAATGTTCTATTTCTTCTTTCGACTATCCCATTTTATTGGGGGTTCTAGGACATAAAAATTCATGTAAATACCCATTGACCTTACAGAATTCCTCGAACCGTTGATTTTCAAATTCTCCCCCGTGGTCACTCCTAAGTCTTTTAATTTTAGTATCGTTTTGATTTTCAATTAATTTACAGAATTCATTAAATAGGTTTAGGATTTCATCTTTGGTTTTTAGAAACCTAACCCAGGTGAACCTAGAGTAATCATCAACTATTACTAAGCAGTATCGGTTCCCGCTTAGTGACTTGGCTCCATGTGAATCAAATAGGTCAAGGTGCAGGAGCTCAAGTGTGGTTTGAGTTAGGTCAGATTGGATTAGTTTGTGATTAGATTTGGTTTGTTTACCTTGATTACATGATTCACATATTAGGTTTTCATTATTTTTAATTTTGGGGATACCTTTGATTAAGCCAAGTTGGGTGACTTTTGAGATAGTTCTCAGATTAGTATGACCTAATCTCCTATGCCAGAGGTTTGATTGTTCTAACTGAGTTAACATGCATTTGGGTACAAGGGGAAGGTTTATAGTATAAACATTATTTTTCCTAGTGCCCTTAAGCATGATTTCTGAGTCTTGTACGTTTCTAATCAGGCAGTTAGAATTGTTGAATGTGACTATATAACCAGAATCACATAACTGACTTATACTAAGCAAGTTAAAATTGAAGTTTTCAACCAAAAGAACTTTCTTAATAACAAAGTCAGATTTAAGTTCAATATTACCTGACCCAATTACCTTTAGGGTAGCATTGTTGCCAAATGCCACTGAGCCTAGGTTCTTGAACTTGAGTTTGGTGAATTTCAATTTATCTCCAGTCATGTGTCTGGAGCAACCGCTATCCAACATCCATTGGTCCAAATCTTTATGTTCCAACACATAAAGAGTTTTGTTGATTTGGATCCAATTAGATTCAGGAATAGCATAAAATGATTTTCACTGCCTAGTCTGTCTCACCCAAATCTAGGGTTCTCAATCACGTTAGCCTTATAGGTTTTGTGAGACAGGTTTTGATAAAAGAATTTTTGAAAAACATGATTGATTTTGAAAATCTTAATTAATTTTGAAAACCATTGAATTAATTTTAAAAAAATATTTAAGTCTACAAGTAACTGAAAATTTGTATTAGATTTGAATTTTACAAAGACTAATTTGAATTTCAGAGATTGGCTTCCAGGTCTTGGCGAGGCACTAGGCCTTCTTTGGCCGTAGCCTTATTGGATCATCAACCCTTTCCTTGACAAAGTCTTTCAATGAAATTTCATTTTCAAAATTAATCTTTGAAAAATTCTGGTCTAACTAGTTTGAGTTTTGGATCGGTAGCTTCGGCTAGTTTCACCAGTCTAAAGAGACCAAGTATACTTGATCTTATTAGAATTGGTTTCTCTAACGTACTATCATCTCACCTCCACCCAATACTATGTTGTCAAGTTTCAGTTAAGTTTGTTCAGTCCTTTTACTAACCATTCCTAAGTCTAAGCATGGTAAATTGCAGAAATTTAAATAAACAATTAGATAGACAAATTTCAATAAAGAATTAAATTCTATCTAACAATAAATATTTTTTTGACTATAGCCACGATAATGGTTTGGCAAGATGTGAATCTTGTCCTTGGGGATCCAATATTGATTTGATCCAGTTGGTTTGTTCATGTACAGTTTAGGTACCCATGCCTGAACTTTTGGTCTGGGCTGGTTCAGTACAGCAAAGTAAGATCTTTGTCGGGATTTGGTTCTATAGCCAAGTCCGGATCAATTTAGAACGGACTTCTGTTCTCCAAGAATCATGTCAAGACCCTTGGAACCAGAAGTGAATCGTTCTAAGGCAGCTCTAAGATCCTTAACCTGAGTTTTCAGGGAGGAGTTCTCTTTTTCAAGTTTTTCAACTTGAGTAGGAGTTCCTTCTTGAACTTTCTCGGTTAAGGGTTTAGAGTCAGCTCCCTCTTTCAGGAGTTTTAATTCCTGTCGGAGGGATTCGACTCGGAGTTTAGCTTTCGCCAAATCTCGAGAAAGATACGAAATAAGTTCATTTAACTGACTTCTATTGAAACCACTTACCTTGATTTCGCCGTCTTCTGAAAAGGTTAGTCTGCCGTCGTCCTGTTCTGATTCTGACTCGGTCTCGACTTCTTCTGAGGCGGTCAGGGCTAGTAGGTTTGACTGGGGTGCTTCTTCTTCTTCTTCTGAGGAAGATTCGTCCCAGGTTGCTTGGAGTGCTTTCTTTCTTCTTGTCTTCTTGGTCTCCTTTAGGTTCGGACACTCCGTCTTGTAGTGACCCTTCTTCTTGCACTCGTAGCAGGTCACGTTGGGCTTGTTTTTGTCACTTGCGGGTTCAGCTGGTTCGTCCTTTCTTCGGCTTGTTTTCCGTCTGTTGGTTTGGTTCTTCAATTTTTTATAGTAGCTTCGGGCCAGTCGGACCAGCTCAGGTCGATCTCCTTCTTCGTCTTCTGAGTCTGAGTCTGAGTTAGACTCGGGTTCAGGTTGAGGCTTCTTCTTTGTTGTTCTTCCAATTTTTCCTGCAACAAAGGCAATACTTTTCTCGGCCATATTGTAGTTAGTCTGTTCGTGTAATTCTAGTTCAGAAAAAAGTTCATCTAACTTTATTTTTGAAAGATCCCTTAAAACTTTGTATGCATCTACCATAGATGCCCACAAAGTGTTTCTTGGGAAAGCATTTAGTGTGTACCTTATTAAGTCACGATTTTCGACCTTGTGACCAATAGTGTGTAGACCATTCATGAGTTCTTGGATTCGGGCGTGAAGCTGTGTTGCCATCTCGTTGTCAGTCATTTTGATGGTATACAGCTTGTTTAGGAGCTGATCTCTCTTGCTGATCCTAGTGTCTGATGTTTCTTCATGCAGCTCGATCAATTTTGCCCACAGCTCCTTGGCACTGTTGAAGGGGCCCACCCGGTTCAGTTCCTCTTTTGTTAAACCGCATTGTAGGGTCGGAGTTGCCTTTGCATCGGCTTCTATTTTGCGCTTCAGAGCGGTGTCCCATTCTGAGTAGCTTTGAGGTACTCCTTCAGCATTTCTTGGAATCTATAGTCCGGACTGGATGATGATCCACATGTCCACCTGAGTTTTCAGGTGGACCTCCATTCGACTTTTCCAGTAAGAAAAGTCTTCTCCACTGAAAAGTGGAGGTCTGGCTGTGCTGAATCCTTCTTGCATGGCCATTAGGAATTTTTATCTGAAAAAGAGATAAGAGAAAAAAACTTTGTCCCAAGACTTGGCCTTGGATTAGTAGTGCTGGATAAGGAAAATAAAATATCGAGGGGTGTTGCACCAACCTCGATTAACGAGAAGAAATTCGAACGAAAAATATATTAGAAGAAATTCGAACGGAAAAAATAAGAATAAATCCGAAAAATTTTCAAACTGGTGGTTGCACCAAATTTGAACTTCCCCGCTCTAATACCACTTGTTGGATCGAGAGAACCGATAGAGGGGGGGTGAATATCGGAAGACGTTCGGATTTTAGGATTAGAGAAATTATGCAGCGGAATAAAACACTCAAATGCAAACACGGGTAGATTTACTTGGTTCGGAGCCTAGGTCGACTCCTACTCCAAGGCCCACGGTCGTTCACCGTTTTCTGCGGGCAATTCTATAAGTTCGCAAAAGGTTTACAAATCAATATTACAATTGCAGTATCGTAAACACAAAAAGGAAATTGCTCTTAATTATCGACGTCCGATGTAGATTGACTTTTCAGAGCGGAGGGACGTCGTTGACTCGAGTTGGGAAGTATCCGGAGCAGAGCGTGGGAGCAGAAGAGCATAGAAGCGTTGAATTCAAGTGTTGTCTCAAGCCTCGGGGTCGAGGGCCCTTTTATAGGCCTTGGGGCGCCCGGAACGTCGGGGGCGCCCCCCCAAGTGTCGGCCGATCCACCTTTCCCTCGGTCAACTTCTGATCCCTTCAACCTCGGGATCACATCTTGACCGGGGTGCCCGGGATGCTGGGGGCGCCCGGGTTGACCGGGTCAAATCTTATCCCTTTGGTTTGGCTGGCTTCTCTTCGTAGGCTTGCACTGGGGGCGCCCGGGTTGACCGGGTCAAATCCTATCCCTTTGGCTTGCCTGGCTTCTCATCGTAGGCTTGCACTGGGGGCGCCCGGGAGCAGCGGGGGCGCCCGGGAGCACGGGGGCGCCCGGGAGCACGGGGGCGCCCGGGAGATGAGCTGTCGAAGCCTGCCTTTGTTTTTGTGTATTTTGTGTTCACCTTGGGGACGCCCAGGACACTCCGGGCGCCCTGGTCAGCTATTGCCTCATTCCTTTGAGGCTCTCTGAGCTACAGACACTCGTTCCTTCGGTCCTGCATCCAGGGTTAGTCCAAAACACCATAAAACAATAAGATGTTAGTTTATACAGCCTTAGCTGTCTTGGTTCTGACTTTGGGCCTCCCAAATGGAGCCCTAGGTCGAACCGACGCCTACTATTCCCTCGACAGGGAACGCGTCCTCACCTACTCCTCTCGGGAGAATGTACCTAATGCCAACCGCTCCTTCGCCAGTGCCTAGCAGTGCTTCGCTAGGGCTTTTTACCCTGGCATTCCTTCGCCAGTGCCTAGTAGTCCTTCGCTAGGACTTTTCACCCTGCACACTAGAGTAACATGTTAGATAACAAGTAAAACTTAACTTTTGAGCCCTGTTGCCATTATCAAAACTCAGGTTCGACTTGGGTGCTTTCTGCACCAACACGATATTCACCCCCCCTCTATCGACGGCACCAATCCTAGAATTGGAATCAGAGCTAGGCCACTCTTCACCGGACTAACCGTCGACGGAGCATCGACGCCAGGAGTTGAGGGGGAGCCCAGGGGTGAATCAGGTACTTTTTTTATGTCTAATTTTAAATTGCATATTATTTGTTTCACATGCAGGGAGAGAGGGCACTATAAAAATCAGTGCCCTGCCCGTAAGACTCGATCTACACCACCGGCAACAAAGGGGGCACCAGCGCCAGGAGTCCGGAAAAACAAGGATCACGTACGATGCTTCAAATGCATGAAATTCGTACACTACAAAAATAAATGTCCGACAAAGGTACGTAAGATTTATGTTCCGAAAATTTTCAAATCTCCTATACTTTCTTATGTAAATTGTTTAGATAATGTTACTGAAAAATTAAATTGTGTAAGTAGGCAAATTAATATTTTGAATGATCAATTAGAAAGTGTAAATAATGTTAAAATATCAGAAATTAACTCTTTAATTTTTAATGTCAATTCAAAAATTACTGAAATTAATTCTAAAATTAGATCTGGTAATACTACTGGTACTCCTGAAATTAAATCAGATAATGTTAAAATTCTTGATGAAAATTCCGAAATTAATCTTAAATTTAACTCTGATAATTCTGAATTAAAATCTAAAAATCTCTTAGATAATTATGAATTCAAATTTGAAAACCCTTTGTATAAACCTGAACCCAAATTTGAAAATCCTTTAGATAGCTATGAATCTAAATTTGAAAATTCTGAGAATAATAAGGATAATTCTGAGGATAATAAGGATAGTTCTGAGGATCATAAGGATAATTTTGAAGATAGTGGAGATGATATCTCTTTAGATAATAATTTAATTATTCCCTTAGATAATCCCGAAGAATTAACTACTGGCCCACTTTACTCCACCTACTTTGAGGATATTGAAAGATCTAATCTTGAGGAGGATATGGAACTATCTAAGATAAAGGCCATAGTTAATAAAGTTTACAAAGGTTTAAATAAATTCGAATTCTTAGAAAAATTTGAAAAGATAGACAAACGTGAAGGAGAAATTTTCAAAATAATGAAAATGATGAACTTAAACCTACAACTATTAATTAATTATTTCAACCTTAATTATTCAAATCTTAATTAATTAAATTCATATTAAATTGAAATTAAATCCTAATTAAATTCAAATTAAATCCTAATTAAATTGAAATTAAATCCTAATTAAATTCAAATTAAATCCTAATTAAATTCAAATTAAATCCTAATTAAATCAATTAAATCTTAATTAACTTAAATAATTCAAATTAATTCAAATTAAATCAATTAAATCTTAATTAACTTAAATAATTCAAATTAAATCAATTAAATTTTAATTAACTTGAATTCAACCAAATTTTAAATAACTTAAACTCGAACTAAACTAAAATATTACCCAAACCGCAACAATCAACTTAATTAAATATGTCAAAGTGGGTTGACATATTCGCGGGTTCACACGACATGTATCAAATCGGGAATTTAATATATCTTTAGAAACGTAATTAAAATGCTTTGGACTTGTTTGAATCATGCATCTGCTATTTTCTTTTAAATATATGTCATGTCATTCATATTTAAATCTTATGGATAATTTAGAACGGTTATAGGAAAAAGAATAATTAAAACTTGATCAACCTAATATTAGGTGGAGGTGAGATGATAGTACGTTAGGGAAGCCTTTTGGTGGAACTAGCCGAAGCTACCGATCCAAAACCCAAACTAGTTAGACCAAAATCTTTCAAGAAGTAACTTGAAGATGAATTTTCTATAAAAGGCTTTGTCAAGGAAAGGGTTGATGATCCAATAAGGCTACGACCAAAGAAGGCCTAGTGCCTCGCCAAGACCTGGAAGCCGATTATTGAAAACCAAATTCACTTTACTATTGTCAGATTTGAATCTAATACAAGCTTCAATTAAATCTTAGAGTTAATAATAAATTAAGAAAAATGATTCAAGCATCTCACAATAAACCTATAAGGTAACCATGCTTGCTGTATTGAGACATCTAGAATGAGTGAGATGTTAAGGACTAATAAATTGAAAAATATTTTTCAAAACTGTTTTTCAAAATTGCTAGAATATTTTCCTAAAAATATATTTTCAAAAATAGTTCTTCAACATAATAATATTTTTATAGAATTCATGCTTGTCTGATTGAATATACATATTACATGTTTTCAAAAATTATATCTTTTTAAAAATTGTTTGACTCACGCAATTAGACACAAACCTCTTAGGACAACACTAAAGTTCCTTAAGGCACTTAGATAGAGTCAAACAGTATCGGATATAGGGGGAGTGCTTTTTTTTATTTTTGTTCTAAAATGGTTTTCGAAAACTGCACTTTAAATATTACTATCATTTGAAAATACTTTTCGAAAACTGTGCTCTAAATCATTATCACTTGTGTTTTCGAAAATGGTTTATATGTTCAAAAATTTACCTGTTTCTTTGACTCTGATAAACCCTAAAGACACAGAGGAAATGTCCACTTCATGATCTTCAAGGACTCCTAGGATGTGTCAAATTTAGGGAGAATCTGAGTCAAAAGAAGAATTTCAGAAAAGTTTTTTTGTAATCATTTATTTTTTTTATGAAATAATTCATTTGGTCTAAACCAAACCCTAAAGACTCAGAGGAAAAGTACTTATGGTCAACAAGCTTCCTAGGACAGGGTCAAGTTTAGGGGGAGGTTAAACTAAAAGAATTATTAATCATTTTAAAGAATATGTTTTCGTGCACTACATTTTCAAAATCTTGTTGAAAACATAAATAGTCAGTCTTTCAAAATATACTTACATATATTTTCAAAGTACTATCATTTTTTTTAAAACAAAATTCTGTTCTAAAAGAGTATTTTCTTAAGTTTGGAAAATTTTCCAGGACACTTAGGAAAATATCCTTGTAGTTAACAAGGTTTCCTAGGATTGTGTCAGACTGGAAGGTAGACCAAGCCAAGTAAAATATTATGTTTTCAAAATGCATAATATCCTTTCAAAAAGGTATTTATATTTTTCAAAGTCTAACACTTTTCAAACAGTACTTATATTTTCCAAAATTGCAAACTTTTTTTTCAAAAATTGCACAATATCTTTCAAAATTACTTATGGTTTTCAAAAATGTACATTTTTCAAAATACTTGCATTTTTCAAAAGCTCATAACAATTTTCAAAGTACTTGTACTCTTCAAAGCAGTTAATATTCTTTCACAAGTTATGCAAAATTACTGTATTTTCAAAACAAATGCACTAGTTAAAATTTTTCTATAAGTACAATTTTTTTTTAAATTCTTCTAAAGCAATAATGTTTAAATGAAAAGTTTTCAAAATACTTAAGTACTTAATTTTATGCTATGCTTTCAAAAATTACGCTAAGTATTTTTCAAAAAGAACCAAAGGTTTCCATTGTTGGTGCATGTATTTTTGGTTTTTTTTTATGTATGACAAAGGGGGAGAGATGCGCGCCTTAAGTTAGAAATAATTTTTATTCTCTCTTACCAAAGGATCAATTAATCAAACTGTTTTTTCAAAAAGGGAGAGAGTGAAAGTTAGAAATTTTTTTCCCAATTTTTTCCCTTATTTTTTCTAGAGGATCAAAACATAGATCAAGTTTATTTTGATCCAAAGGATAGTAAGTTAGCCCCTTCAACCAATCTAACTTAAGTTATTGTCAAATATCAAAAAGGGGGAGATTGTTGGTGCAAGTTGCATCAGTGATGTCTTCCTCTAAGTGTTTTAATGTTTGACAATAGACTTAAGTCTGTGATACATTAAACAGACAAAGGGGAGTAAAGAGAGAAGTAACAAAGTGGACCAAAGTCCTAGTGAATCTAGGCATCGAAACCCTAAGACCTGGTAAAGGGCTGCTGGGCACCTAGCGACGGGCTGCTAGAGGTCGAAGACCTAGCGAAGGAATGCTAGGCACCAGGCGAAGGACTACTTGGTAACGAAGACCTGGCGAAGGACGTCTAACCACCAGGCAAAGGACTGCATGGTAACGAAGACCTGGCGAAGGACTGCTAGGCACCAGGCGAAGGACTGCTAGGCACCAGGCGAAGGACTGCTTGGTAACTAAGACCTGGCGAAGGGCTGCTGGGCACCTGGCGAAGGGCTGCTGGGCACCTAGCGAAGGGCTGCTAGGCATCGAAGTCCTAGCGAAGGGCTGCTAGTCACCTGGTGAAGGACTGCTAGGCATTGAAGACCTGGCGAAGGGCTGCTGGGTAAAAGTTCACCCGAAGGACTGGGTGGCAACCGTCTCCTGAGGGGAGTAGGTGAAAGGCACGTTCTCGGGGATGGGAACTTGCGTCGGTTCGACCTAGGGTTTCGTGCAAATCCGAAGCCAAAACCAACTCCTTAAGGTTAAGAATGTGTGTATATTTTCTTTGTATTTTTGTATCTTGCAGGTACCTAGAACGGAAGACAAAGCAGGCAAATAACATACATTGGGGCTGGAATCCAGCCAAGCAGGGCGCCTGGGATGATGGGGGCACCCCCAGTCAAAGCCTAAAACCCAGTGTTGGGTTGAAAGGCATGAAGCAGGGTGCCCGGGATGATGGGGGCGCCCGGGAGGTCCGGGGCGCCCGGGTTCAAAGCTGTTTTGCTGCTGCGAGTTCGAAGCAGGAGATTAGCTTTGACTCGGTTCAAGCTAGGCACACAGGAGGTCCAGGGCACCCTGTTCAGTGGTTTTATCAGCCGCGGCGAGGTCGGCGCGGGGATAAGTTTTGACCGAGTCGGTAGGGGCGCCTCCGACGTCCAGGTTGCCCCCAGGAGCACTATAAAAGGGGCTTTGACCCCTCTACTTCAAACACAACTACTAAATGTTATTCTGATCATTTTGACCGACGACAACGCACTAAAGACGAGGCTCTACAACCGAGAGGCTCCAGGAGGAAGTGCGCGACACTTCGGATGTCCAGATCGGCCGAGCGTCAGACTTTGTTTTGTTCGGTTTGCATTTATTCCGTACTTAATTTTCTGTACTTGTGCTTGTAACCATCAACTGTAAGACAGGTTTTCTCCGCCTCCGAAAATTTCGGAAAGGAGACCAATATTGGACTCACGCCGAGTACATAGGCCTTGGACGTACTGACCCAGGGGTGTCCGGAACCAAGTAAATAAATCCCGGGTGTCTGCTATACTGTTTTTCGTTTTCTGTTTTACTTTTCTACTGTGCTACTAACTCTGATCTTAGAACGTTCGAAAGATTTACGAAGTTTACCGAAAGATTTTCATGATCGATATTCACCCCCCCCCTTTATCGATGGCACTGATCCTAGAGAAACTACTCAAGCGGGGAACTAACAGCTGGATCCTCTCCTGGCGGCACGAGAAGTGACTATCAACTACCTGAAACAAAAAGAAGAACGAGGGGTGGTGAGTCCGGTTGAACTCTATGTGTATAAGAATAGATAAATCCATGGTATATAAAAGGGTAGAATAAGAATATATAAAACAAAGGTATACAATCTCTGAAATAAAGAACATAAACCAAATGTACCTATACGAATAAACATACCTGAAAATCAATGCAATAGATCGAGGCATGATTAAAAATGAATGCTTGTATTGTCGAGGAAATCTAGATCATATAATATATACAAATTATAACCGAATATGCATGTCAATAAAATGCAGCAGTCATAGCTCAAACAAATGCAGTAAACACAAGCAAATGCATAATGATATATGCACATGATGTTGGTGTAGAAAGCACCCAAGTCGAACCTGAGTTTTGATAATGGCAACAGGGCTCAAAAGTTAAGTCTTACTTGTTATCTAACATGTCACTCTAGTGTGCAGGGTATAAAGTCCTAGTGAAGGACTGCTAGGCACTGGCGAAGGACTGCTAGGCACTGGCGAAGGAATGCCAGGGTAAAAAGCCCTAGCGAAGGACTGCTAGGCATTGGCGAAGGAATGCCAGGTTGAAAAGCCCTAGCGAAGGACTGCTAGGTACCAGGCGATTGACAGCTAGGGACTGAAGACCTGGCGAAGGACAGCTAGGCAAAAGTCCAACCAGAGGAGCGGTTGGCATTAGGTACATTCTCCCGAGAGGTGTAGGTGAGGACGCGTTCCCCGTCGAGGGAACAGTAGGCGTCGGTTCGACCTAGGGCTCCATTTAGGAGGCCCAAAGTCAAAACCAAGACAGTTAAGGCTATATAAAAATTAATATGTTACTACTTTTTGGACTAACCCTAGATGCAGAACCGAAGGACTGAGTGTCTGCAGCTCAGAGAGCCTCAATGGAGTGAGGCAGAAGCTGAGCAGGGTGCCTCGGATGTTTCGGGCGCCCCCAAGGTGAAGACCAACCAGCAAGAGCAAAATCCACTTCGACAGCTGACTGTCGGGGCGCCCCTGATGTTCCGGGCGCCCCCATCGCACGGGCGCCCCGCATGTTGCGGGCGCCCCCAGTGCCAACTACCGAAGTAGCTCCCCTAGAAGACAGCAGATGAGAGCTTGACCCGGTCAATACGGGTGCCCCGAGCGTTCCGGGCGCCCCGGTCAAAGCTGATCTCGAAGTTGAAAGGATCAGAAGCTGACCGAGCAAATACCGGATCGACCGACACGTGGGGGGGATCCCCCGACGATCCGGGCGCCCCCAGGGCTATATAAAGGGCCCTCGACCCCAAGGCACAAGACAACAATTCATTCAACGCTTCGACGCTCTTCTGCTCCCACGCTCTGCTCCGGAAACCTCTCAACTCGAGCCGACGACGTCCCTCCGCTCCGAAAAGTCAATCTACCTCAGACATCGGTAACAAAAGAGAGATCTTTTAATTTTGTGTTTCCGATACTGCAATTGTAATATTGATTTGTAAACCGTTTTGCGAACTTATAGAATTGCCCGCAGAAAACGGTCAACGACCGTGAGCCTTGGAGTAGGAGTCGACCTAGGCTCCGAACCAAGTAAAAATATCTGTGTTTGTGTGGTTTTGTTTTTAATTTCCGCTGTGCAATTTCTCTATCTCAAATCCGAACGCTTTCCGATATTCACCCCCCCCTCTATCGGCTCTCTCGATCCAACAAGTGGTATCAGAGCGGGGAAGTTCAAATTTGGTGCAACAACCAGTTTGAAAATTTTCAGATTTTTAATTTTATTTCTTTCCCTCATTCAAATTTCTTCTAATATACTTTTTGTTCGAATTTTTTTCCCCATTAATCGAGGTTGGTGCAACACCTCTCGATATTTTATTTTCCTTATCCCGCACTACTAATCCATGACCAAGTCTTGGGAAATTTTTTCTAGTAATTTTTTCAGATTAAATGGCCATGCAAGAAGGATTCAGCACCGCCAGACCTCCACTTTTCAGTGGAGAAGACTTTTCCTACTGGAAAAGTCGAATGGAGGTACACCTGAAAACTCAGGTGGACATGTGGATAATCATCCAGTCCGGACTGGAGATTCCAAAGAACACTGAAGGAGTACCGCAAACCTACTCAGAATGGGACAACACTCTGAAGCGCAAAATTGAAACCGATGCAAAGGCGACTCAGACCCTTCAATGCGACTTAACAAAGGAGGAGTTGAACCGGGTGGGCCCCTTCAACAGTGCCAAGGAGCTGTGGGTAAAACTGATCGAGCTGCACGAAGGAACATCAGACACTCGGATCAGTAAGAGAGATCTGCTCCTGAACAAGCTATATACAATAAAAATGACCGACAATGAAACGACTGCTTAGCTTCACGCCCGAATCCAAGAATTAATGAACGGTCTTCACACTATTGGTCACAAGGTAGAAAACTGTGACCTAATAAGCTATGCCTTAAATGCTTTCCCTAGAAACACCTTGTGGGCATCTATGGTAGATGCATACAAGGTCTCAAGGGATCTTTCAAAAATAAAATTAGATACATTGTTTTCCGAATTAGAACTGCATGAACAAACTAACTACAATTTGGCCGAGAAAGGTATTGCCTTTGTTGCAGGAAATACTAGGAGATCAACAAAGGAGAAGCCTCAACCTGAACCCAAGTTTAACTCAGACTCAGACTCAGAAGACGAAGAAGGAGATGGACCTATGCTGGTCCGACTATCCCGAAGCTACTATAAAGAATTGAAGAACCAAACCAACAGAAGGAAGGCCAACCGAAGAAAAGACGAACCAGCTGAACCCGCAAATGACAAAAACAAGCCCAACGTGACTTGCTACGAGTGCAAGAAGAAGGGCCACTACAAGACGGAGTGTCCGAACCTGAAGGAGACCAAGAAGACAAGAAGAAAGGAAGCACTCCAAGCAACCTGGGACGAATCTTCCTCAGAAGAAGAAGAAGAAGCACCCCAGTCAAACCTACTAGCCCTCACCCTCTCAGAAGAAGTCGGGACCGAGTCAGAGTCAGAACAGGACGACGACAGACTAACCTTTTCAGAAGAGGGCGAAATCAAGGTAAGTGGTTTCAATAGAAGTCAGCTAAATGAACTTATTTCGTATCTTTCTCGAGATTTGGCGAAAGCCAAACTCCGAGTCGAATCCCTCCGACAGGAAGTAAAAGTCCTGAAAGAGGGAGCTGACTCTAAATCCTTAACCGAGAATGTTCAAGAAGGAACTCCTACTCAAGTTGAAAAACTTGAGAAAGAGAACTCCTCCCTGAAGACTCAGGTTAAGGATCTTAGAGCTGCCTTAGAACGATTCACTTCTGGTTCCAAGGGTCTAGACATGATTCTTGGAAAACAGAAGTCCGTTCTAAATCGATCCGGACTTGGCTATAGAACCAAATCCCGACAAAGATCTTACTTTGCTGTACTGAATCAGTCCAGTAGTAAAATTCAGGCATGGGTACCTAAACTGTACCTGAACAAACCAACTGGATCAAATCAGTATTGGATCCGCAAGGACAAGATTCACATCTTGCCTAATCATTACCGTGGCTTTAGTCCAGGGGGAGCTAAACAAAAAAATATATTTATTGCTAAATAGAATTTAATGCTTGCAATTTGCTTGATTGATTATTTATTTAAATTTCTGCAATTTACAATGCTTAGACTTAGGAATTGTTAGTATAAGGACTGAACAAACTTAACTGAAACTTGACAACATAGTATTGGGTGGAGGTGAGATGATAGTACGTTAGGGAAACCAATTCTAATAAGATCAAGTTTACTTGGTCTCTTTAGAATGGTGAAACTAGCCGAAGCTACCGATCTAAAACCCAAACTAGTTAGACCAGAACTTTTCAGAGATTAATTTTGAAAATGAAATTTCATTAAACGGCTTTGTCAAAGAAAGGGTTGATGATCCAATAAGGCTACGGCCAAAGAAGGCCTAGTGCCTCGCCAAGACCTGGAAGCTAATTTTTAAATTTCAAATTCAAATTATTCTTTGTCAAATTCAAATCTAACACAAATTTTCAGTTATGTATAGATTCAAACATTTTATTTCAAAATAAACTTATCTGTTTTCAAAAGATAATTTTAGGTTTTCAAAATAAATTAATTTTTTAAAAAATAATTTTACTTATCAAAACCTGTCTGACAAAACCTATAAGGCTAACGTGGTTGAAACCCCTAGATTGGGTGAGACAGCAAGATTAAGACTCAATTGTAAACTCTTTAATGCCTATATTATGAGTTAATCCTGTAGTTCAGACCACGATCAAACCATGGTCAACACGGTCAAACCATGGTTAACACGGTCAAACCATAGTCAACACAGTCAAACCATGGTCAACATTGTCAAACCATAGTCAAAGCAGTCAAATCAATTCAAACCATGGTCAAACCGATTAAAATATGGTCAAACGATGACAAGACATAAAAGTTGTCTTTTCCTATACAGCCCCGGGCGCCCGTGACTCCTCGGGCGCCCCCCCCCCCATGCCTTTTCCTTCCCTCGAGGCAAAAGCTATCTCTAACCATTGACTAGGGCGCCCGGAACCACGCGGGCGCCCCCATCACAGTCAATGTAGCAAAAGCTGCAAACACATCCTAACCAGGGCGTCCGGAACCACGCGGGCGCCCCCATCCAGCCCCAGTCTCTGCCAATGGCAGAGACCACTGACCCGGGAGCCCGGGAGCTCCCGGGCGCCCCCATTGAAATACCTATATAAGGGCATCCGAACCTCCTCCTCTTCCCACACCAAAAACTAACTTCCTTCCTCACTTCCTTCCTTCCAAGAAGATTAAGTGACACTTGTGCTTCCCCAATCTCACCATGCCTCCCCGGTATGATTTATCTTATGCATTTAAAATTACTTTTAAATTCTTTAATGCATTTAGAATCATTCTTTTCTTATACCTCTTAACTTAGAAAACGCCGAGCAAACCAAGCGAACCCCGGTGCCGAACCAAGTCCCGACCCTAGGTTCCCTACTCTAGAATTATGTAATAAGTTTGCTCAAACCATTTACAAGCCTATTAAGACAAGCTATCTTAATAGACATTTATTTACCCAATCATGCCCCTTAGCCATGAATATTATAAACTTCTATCAATTAGATAATCTTGTCTTCTGCACTCATACCATTAATGAATCCTTATGTGCAGAATTCTACAATAACATAGCTCGACAAGATAATCTCATGTTTTACACTACTGTTCAAGGGATACCTCTATCTATCACCTCTACTTTGCTGAACCGATTCCTTGGACTACGACCCTCCCAGTCCACATTTTGCTGCTATCCACCTAGGAATCCTCCATTTGATCCTCCCTACTCACATT
>JAGFNQ010009809.1:0-81729 GCA_024364735.1 Boesenbergia rotunda | reverse complement strand
TTCATTACCGCCAGCTTGGTGATGCGCGACAGAGCCTCCGCCTCTATCCACTTGGAAAAGTAATCGACTGCCACCAGCAAATATTTTTTCTGAGCGGCGGCAGTCGGGAATGGCCCCATGATGTCCATGCCCCACTGGTCAAAAGGGCAAGAGACCACCGCCGCCTTCATGGCTTCTGCGGGTCGGTGTGGTAGATATTGGTGCTTCTGGTAGGATAGACACTTGGCAACCAACTCGTTGGCATCTTTCTGCAAGGTGGGCCAATAATATCCTGACATTATCACCTTCCGAGCCATCGTACGGGCACCAGCGTGGTGTCCACAGATCCCCAGATGAATTTCCCTCAAGACATAATCAGCATCCTCTTCGTTTAGGCACTTGAGGAGAGGTCGAGAAAACGATCTTTTGTAAAGGGCGTCGCCGACCATGGTGAATCTGGACACATGCTTCTTGAGCCACCGAGCCTCCTCCTTGTCAGCGGGTAAGGTTCCCTGGGTGAGGTATGTGATGATCGGGGTTCGCCAGTCAGATTCTAACTCCAAGTCGGCCTGCCTTTCTATCTGCATGACTAGCAGCGCCGGGCCGCTAGCCTTAGGAAGCACCCATGAGCCGACTGAACTGGCTAGCTTAGCCAATTCATCCGCCTTGAAGTTCTCCTCCCGTGGGATCTTCCTCACTTGTACTTCTTTGAATTCAGCCTTAAGCTTCTCGTAAGCTTCTACGAGAGCCTGCAGCCGATCACTATTGACCTTGAACCGTCCATCCACTAGTTGCGTAACTAGTTGAGAATCTGAGTAGAGCATCACTCGGGCTGCCCATACATGTTTAGCGGCCTACAATCCAGCTATGAGGCCCTCATACTCGGCCTCATTATTTGTGGCTTTGTACTCCAGTCGCACAGACAGGTGCATCTTTTCTCCACTAGGGGAGACCATAAGAACACCGATTCCGATTCTTGACCGAGCGGACGAACCATCCACATATATCTGCCACGCCTCTTCAACCTCGTCCGAATGCAACTCACTTAAGAAGTCAGCTAGAGCCTGAGCCTTGATAGCTAGTCGAGACTGGTATTGAATGTCATATTCACTCAGCTCGGTAGTCCACTTGATCAGTCGCCCCGATGCTTCAGGATTTGAGGCTACTCGGCCCAGGTTGCTATTCGTCAATACCACGATAGGATGCGCCAAGAAATAAGGATGAAGCCTCCGGGCACTCAACAACAGCACATACATCAATCTTTCGAGTGTCGTATAGTAGCACTCGGCTCCCTTTAATAAATGAGCGAAGAAGTACATAGGCTGCTGTTCAGCCGCCTCCTGCTTAACCAAAACTAGGCTGACCGAGTCAGCTGACGCGGCCAAATACACGTATAGAGTCTCCCCGACCTCCGATTTTGCCAACACAGGCAGTTCAGCAAGGTAGGTCTTCAGCTCTTCGAACACCTTGTCACAGTCGGCATCCCATTGGAACTTGGTAGCTTTGTGGAGGGTTTGAAGAAAGGCAACCCTCGCTCTGTCGTTCAGGAGATAAACCGAGATAAGGCCGTGATTCGCCCTGCGAGCCGCTGAGCCTCCCATAGATTCCTGGGCGGGGCATAGCCAGCAGGGCCTTAACCTTACCCGGGTTAGCTTCGATGTCCCGCTCAGTCACAATATAGACTAAGAATTTCCCCATTCGGGAACCAAAAAGTCACTTAGCCAGGTTCAGCATGAGTTCATACCTTCGCAGCGTCTGGCAGGTTTCTTCGACATCCGCCACCAAGTCTTCAGCTCGGGCAGATTTGATGAGGATGTCATCAATATACACTTCCACATTTCTCCCGTTCTAGGACCGGAAGACTTTATTCATCATCCGCTAGTAGGTGGCTCCAGCATTCTTCAATCCAAACGGCATAACGGTGTAGCAGTAAGTGTCGTCCGCCGTGATGAAGCTAACCTTTTCTTGGTCCTCGACGGCCAGGGGCACTTGATGATACCCCTGGTAAGCGTCCAGCATGGAGATGAACTCGTTGCCTGCTGTCGAGTCCACCATCTGATCAATCTGGGGCAAGGGGTAGCAATCTTTCGGGCAAGCCTTGTTGAGATCCCGAAAGTCAATGCAGATTCGCCACTTGTTGTCTGGCTTAGGCACTAGCACCACGTTGGCCATTCAAGACGGGAACTGCACCTCCCTGATGTGCCCTGCCTCTGTCAACCTCTCGATCTCCGCCCTGATCACCTTGTTCTGCTCGGTGCTAAAGTCCTGCTTCCTTTGCTTCACGGGCCGAGCGTGGGGGTAGACGTGGAGGTGGTGTTCTGCAACCTCCGGTCGGACGCCTCTCAGCTCCTTGACGGACCAGGCGAAGACATCTTGGTTCCGAGCCAAGCACTCCAGCAGGGGCTCCTTCAGCTCTTCTGGCAGTCCTGCGGCGATCTTAACTCGGGATTCCTCCCGATCGGGTAGGAGCTGCACCTCCTCTTTGTCTTCATGCAACTCAGACCAAGGAGAAGCTTGGACCATGTTGCAATCAGGGAAGGGACGTGGGGCCTTGCGACTTTCTACATGAACATCGTCCACGTAGCACCTCCGGGCTACCTTCTGGTCCCCCTTGACTTCTCCTACCTGGTCCCTGACTGGGAATTTAACCTTCAGGTAGAAGGTGGAGGTGATGGCCCGGAACTCATTGAGGGCAGATCGGCCCAGAATGGCATTGTAGGACGAAGGGGCATCCACCACCAGGAAGGTGGACCACCGAGTCCTCTTCGGCGGCTCCTCACCCAGGGATATGGCCAACCGAATTTGGCCAATGGGCTGCACCAGGTTCCCCGTGAAGCCAAACAACGGGGTCGCCACTAGCTCCAACTGGGACTTTTCAATCTGGAGCTGGTCAAATGCCCTCTTGTAGAGTATATTAACTGAGCTGCCGATGTCCACGATGGTGTGGTGGACTTGATAATTGGTGATGACGGCGGTGATGACCAGCGCGTCATCGTGAGGGACTTCCAACCCCTGAAGATCTTGAGGCCCGAAGCTGATTTGTGGCCCCTCCGCCTAGGCCAGACTAGTGCCGACTTGATGGATCTCTAGTCGGCGCACTTGGGCCTTCCGGGCCCGGTGGGAATCTCTTCCCGTTGGACCACCCGAGATGACATGCACGCCTCCTCGGATGACATTTTGTTGATTAGCCCGCTCTTCTTCCGTCTCTTCGTCCACCGCTCGGTTCCCTTGAGGGAATAGATTACAAGCAGCCGGAGAGTTCCCTCGCAGTTCCTCGGCCACCGGATCAGCATTTGGGCCACCTCGGCCTGCCCTCCGTCCAGGAGGTGTTTGCCGCCCTTGTCCTCTGGGGGCCTGAGCCCGACCCCGGCCGGTTTGTCGGCACTCCTCGGTGGCGTGCCCATGACTCTGGTGGAAGCTGCAGTATGACCTCCATCGGGCGGGGAAGCTGTTGGGACAGGGTGCATGTCGACAAGGATACGGGTTCGTAAAACTTTAAATTTTTACGTGCAGCGGAAGAATTAGCATAATAATTTCTCAAATTATTTTAACCACGTATCTAGCATGCGACCTTATGATGTGTGGACATGATCATAAATTAAAAACTTTTGCGGAAAAGTAAACTAATTTACTTTATACCTCGCGTAACTCGAAGAAAGGGACGAGATCCAACCGTAGCGTCCCTTGGAAGCTCCGCCTCTATTCGCGTCCACGCCGAGTTCTCTTCGGGATGACTTCGCAAAGTCACGAGTTTTGTGCCGATGAGAACTACTAGATTCTCTAAAGGCACAACTAGAAGAACAAGAGAAAAGAATGGAAACTCACCAACAAGAAACGGAATCTAAATTCCGTGAAGAGAGGAGTTGCGATCCGCTTCTTCTTCTTCTTGCTTGGCTTCTCCTTGGTGTATGTAGCTCACGGCAACCACTTGGATTGCATGGAGCGCCGGCCCTAGCTCTCAAGGAAGGGCGCCGGCCCTAGGGTGCCCTAAGGGGCGCCGGCCCTAGGTGGGAAGGAAGAAGGAGAATAATAGAGAGAGAGAGGGGAGATAATAATCTCTTGATAACTTGATTAGGAATTAAAGGCTTGCCTTTGGTTCCTTTATATAGTAGCATCTCCCTTGCCAAGTCTCCCTCTTAACGGAATTAACGGAATTAATTTTCATAAGAAATTTATCTTATAAATTTTCTTATGAATTATTCCGTTATGCCTAGTTTTATTATAACTAACTTTATAATAAAACAAATACTTCTCTCCTTTAATTATGGATTAAAATTTTTATAAGAAATTTATAAATCTTCTTTATTATGAAAAAATCAATTCATAATTGATTTAATAAAATTAAAATAAACCATCCCATGGATTATTTTAATTTCCATAAAAAGAATAAATTTCTACAAATTTCTTTATATAAATTTCCTTATACAAATTTATTTATCCATAATTTATAAAACAAATCGCGCTAGATTTATTTTATTAATTAAACCAAATAAATTGGTTTCTCCCCATTGATGTGGCCGGCCAAACCAAAGAGGGTGGGCACCCTCTTTGGCCGGCCACTTCAAGCCGAACCATCGCGAATTAAACTCATTTAATTCGCCCAATAAGCCTTCAAAAGACTTAGCCAATTTTAGTTTCCGTTGCGCCTCTGATCAACTCAGATTCGACTTATTTCTCTTGATCGGAAAATCCAATTTTTAACTCGTTTTAAATCCCTCGGATTACTCGTAGTGCGTGTGACTAAATAGGCTTTCGATTTATGTTGGCCGTCTATAATTAACCCATTAATTATAGAACGATCATGAGTGACACTTAGTAGTACATCATGATCCCCAATTAATCGAAAGATCAACGATTTGACCTCAGAAGTAATTCCGAAACCCTTCAGCAGCTCTAATGAATCGTGCCCCATTCCCTTCACCATCTTATACCCACTTGGTTCAGGACACGGTCTATTTGTGTCAGTCCCCACTAGGCTGACTACGTCACACCTAGCCCAAGTAGTGTCTTTCTCGTCCTTTGGATTTCTAATTACTCTCATGTATTTAAGAGACTCGCACTCTAAACATGATATGCTCTGGCCAGAGGCTTTGAGTAACAATCCGACGATAGGCCTGGGTATACATCTCCTCGCAAGGAGTGGTGAATCCTTTGTAGGCTGCTCAAACATCTTCGGGCACTTCGGCTTATACCCAATCATCCTGGGTCCACACCTCCTAGGAGATGCTTGCTTAAGATGTTAAACTATAAGTCTCCATGACCAAGATGACTTGAACACAGCAAGTCAAAGGAACATCGCACTTATGCTGCAGTAAGAACTTCATTGACATATCTATATAGATTACCATATGAAGTTTTACAGCTAGTCACTCCAATGAACTAGTTCCCTTAACTAGCATCCATGTTTATCTCCGAACATCCCAATGTCACCAGTCAGTGAGAATCAACTGATTAGAGAATAACCCATGCTAGTCTCAACAGAATTGATAGTGTCCATTTTTATCAATTCATCGACTAGAGATATTTTCAATACTTCACAATTGCACATTTAGAGATAATCACTAGTTGTGATCCCATCACAAATTCTCTTATGCTGTGAATTGTATTGCGGACATTCAGTAGATGAGTTTAAGATCCCAATCAAATACATAAACATGTATACTCAAATAGTGAATTATCATTTATTAAAATAAATGTTTACAATCATAAGGCGATTGCCTTAGGACACTTCTCTCATATCACTAACAGAAGCATCCCTGGGCCACATGCTATACGTGGCGTCGTTCCATGCCCGCGTACTCGGCGGGGCCCCGCGGGTTGCGAATAGGTCCTCCTGAGGGTCTAGCACCGTGAACAGGAGGAGGAGCTGCCGGGGCCACCGACTCCTTGCGACGAGCTGCTTGCGCTTCCTCGACGTTGATATATTTGACAGCCTTGCCAAGAAGGCTGTCGAAGTCCTTCGGGGGCTTCCTGATCAGCGAGCGCAAGAACTCTCCTTCCTGCAGACCCTGGGAGAACGCGCTAACCATAACCTCCTGCGTGGCAATTGGCACGTCCATCGCCAACTCGTTGAACCTCTGGATGTATGACTTAAGGGTTTCTTTCGGCCCTTGCTTCAGGGCAAACAGATTGAGACTCATTTTGTGGTGTCGTCAACTGCTAGCGAAGTGATGCAGGAACACCCTCTTGAACCCCTCAAAGCTCGTGACCGACCCATCGGGGAGTCGGTCAAACCATCTCTGGGTTGCGCGAGAGAGCGTAGTCAGGAAGGCCCGGCACTTAACACCTTCCGGATATTGCTGAAGCATAGCAGCACTCTCAAACTTCATCAAGTGCCCCTCCGGATCCGTAGTTCCCATGTACTCAGGGACGGTGAAGAAACGAAGATGACGAGGCATGGGATCCTCCAAGATTCAGGGAGCGAAAGGACTGCATACCAGCATGGTTGAAGCGGGGTCAGCCGGAGCTTTTCCCTTATCCGGCCGCCTTCCGCGCACCGGGTTAGAAACTGCAGCCTCGGCTGACGCCGAATGGGCCTCGCCGACTTGCTCCCGGGGGACAACCGCAGGGGGAGGTGCAGAGCCTAGTAGGCCTGCCTTGTCCTCCCGAGATGCGACGTGCGGCCGGCTCTGGGCCCTGAGGCCCCTGGCTGGCAGCTTGGGAGGGCCTTTGCGAAGCCCTCTGCTGAGCTCGTGTAGCCATGAGTACCTCGTACTCCTCACGAGAGACATCCACGTTCAGCTCATAAGGGTCAGCCATCTCCGCTCCCGATCAGGCTGCTGGTGTCCCTCCTTCTAGCGCTAAATTTGATCCTGTCGCGAAGTGAGTAAGACACCCTTACAGCTGAGTGAGCCTCCCGGGGAGAGCGAGGTCGCTGAGGTGACTTAACGAGCTGGATCGCCCCTAACCTGCAAGACAAAGACCATTAGAACCCGCCGGGAAAAGTCCCCGACCAGGCACTCCGACGGTCAAGCCAATACACGACGGTGGCGATCGAAGGCAATAAACAGTATGAAATTGCACTATCGTGCGTACCTGGAAAATGCGGAATGAGGAGGCCTATATAGCCGGGGAAGCTAACAGCTTCTGCCTCGCCTGCCACCTGGTTGTCATGTAGCGAGGACAAGGTAGGGCGTGACCAGAGGTGGCAGGATAAAGTAACGCATCCTGTATTAAGGAAAGGGGCACTGCCAACTTAAGGGTTGGCACCGTTGGACGCCGCTCGGCCTAACATCAGGGTATGTGGGCTTGGTACGGGGGGACAGGATATGGCAGGAAAATCAATGCCTCGGCGAGTTATCCGCCACTTGGGACCGGGATGGTTCCAGTCCTGTGCCGACTCCGTACAGCTTCTAGTAGCCTAGTGTCAGGGAGTGGTTGTGCCGACTGGGGGCATTGAGGGACGAGGCCGGTTGAGGGCCTGTGAGGGCGCCAACTGGGGGCCATAAGTAACGAGGCCAGCTGAGGGTGTATGAGGGTGCCGACTGGGGGCAATAAGTAACGAGGCCAGCTGAGGGTCTATGAGGGTGCCGACTGGGGGCACTAAGTAATGCCTCCTCCGGTTTGGGCTTACCTCCGGAGTGTGGACTGCCACGCGCCTGCAGGAAGACAAACTGGGAGGGGTATTAGAGCATAAACACCCGACTCGGGCTTAACCTGATACCCACGAGCGTGTGCCGCCACGCATCAATTTAGGGGCTTGGATCTGACGGACACCCATCTGCCGGGGCTTGACAACCCACTAACCACCTTTCTCCTGATTAGGCGCCAGGCTGCCGGGCCAGGCTATACGCGAGCTGGCCCGGGATCAGCGATGATCTCCAACGGATTCACCGTAGCCCCTAGGGTATAGTTTTGTTTGAGGCAGCAGCCGAATGCCGCCGGTGGTGTCCGATCGACGATCGAAGGACTCGTCGGCCATCGCCGACAAGTTGGAACACGGGGATAGAGGATCATTGGGGACAGAGGATTTGTTCTCGTATATCACAGTTAAAAAATTTGTATAAAATAAATAAAAATTTCTATTGAAAATTTTTTCTCAGGTTCACTCTTTCTTTAGGATATTATTTTTTAAAATCCCGAATCCCCTTTCCACTCCACTCCTCAATACGAAAAGAGATTAGGCAGTGGAAAATAATAAAAATCTGGAGAGTGAATCCAAAGGATATTTTTGGAGATTTTTTAAAAATTTTCCAAATTTAATCTTAAATAGTTTGATTATTCATTAAATTTTCTTTCGATCACATATGTCAATAAAATTATAGTTTTCCTCACATATCGTTAATAATAAAGCCGGATAAAGAAAAAGCATCTGACTTATCTCCAGTGAATGATAAATAATCCTAAGATGAATATAATTAACAATTTATCCTATCGAGTATAGCACCTGATTTTTATATTTACTAAAATGGACATTTATTTGTTAATTTTTTTTTCCTTTGGGTATATTTTTATTTCTTAAAATTTTCTTGTGCTATTTTTTTTATTTTGTCATAAGTGTTGAAAGTTATTTTGGTAAATAATATATTTTTGATAAATATGAAAGTTATAAGGTATTTGTTTTGGATGTTTTTGAAAGTTATAAATTGCATTATTTAAATGTTACAGTAAATAAAAATTGAAATCGCAACGTTAACGGCCTCCCAAGCTGCTTATTATCGTTGAAAGGGAGATAAAATAGGGAAATCCAAGCAACAAGTGTCTGGGCAAAGATTACAAAGGTGGTGTAACCATCTTCCGAATTTTGATCACTAATCACCACAACTTTATCTCAAACATAGCTAAGATAATATAATATTTAGTACTTGGATTGATATAATTTTAAAATTATAATATAATATAATCAGAATTTTAAAAGTTAATTAAAATATTATAATCTAAATTATAAGATGAATAATATAAAATCTGAATTATATTCCAAATTAATTACATTCCAAGCCTAATAAGATAGAATTAATTAGCAATTTATCTTATTAAGTACCAAAGTTTAAAAAATATACAAAATGCGCACTTAACTTTTTATATTTACTAGAAGTATAAAAATATCTTTTTTTCATAGTAAAAATGATAAAAATAAAATAAAATAACTTTTAAAAAATTCTAGCTACTAATTTCAAGATTTTAAATGGCCGTAAAATAGCCGTCAAATCTAAGCAATCTTTAGGTGACGGGCAAAATCGGCAACAAACATTAATACAGTGTCTATTTTGGATGTTTCTGCAAGTTTCATACTAAATTGTTTTTTTTTATTTATAAAAGATATTCAAATTTACGCATGATTAATCTATTTGGCTGACCACAGCCTATTTAAATGGATGCAGGGCGGTTTATCTCTTTCGTGTCGTGCCCACTTTGTTTTATCAAAAATGGATGTGCTTGTCTTGTCTCTTCTCTTCCTCGTCTCCCTCCTCTCCTCTCTTCTTCTCGCCGGCGTCCGAGAATCAAGAAACAATCCGGCGACCCGAAAGCTACCGCCCGGCCCTGCGAAGCTCCCGATCATTGGTAACCTCCACCAGATACGCGGCAATCTGCCGCACCAGTCCTTATGGGAAATCTCCAAGCAGTACGGCCCGCTCATGCACCTAAAGCTCGGTCAAGTCTCCGCAGTCGTCGTCTCCTCCGCCTCCCTCGCCAAGGAAGTCCTCCAGACCTTCGACCTCGACTGCTGCTCCCGCCCCCACAACGTCGCCACCTCCGAGTTCTCCTACGGCCGCTCCGACATTGCCTTCATCCCCTACGGCGAGCGCTGGAAGCAGCTACGCAAGCTCTGTACCGTCGAATTCTTCAGCGCCAGAAAAATTAATTCTTTCACCTCCGTAAGGGAAGATGAGATCGCGAAGATGGCAAATCATATCTTTTCTCGCATCTCGAGCTCCCTCGCCGTCGACGTGAGTGAGCTCACCTTATGCTTCTCCTGCAACACGATATGCAGGACGGCCTTCGGTCGAGACATCGCGGACGACGACCTCAGAGTTTACGACGTACTCAGGGAAGCGCAGGAGGTGGTGACTAGCTTCTTCGTGGCAGACTACTTCCCCCTGCTCGGGTGGGTCGATGTTGCGACAGGGATGAAATCCAGGCTTCGGAAATCGTTTCTTGAGCTCGATGGCATCTACCAGAAATTCATGGATCGCCGTATCGACTCGAAAAGTCGATCAGGAAGCGAAGATGATGAGGATTTATTGGATGTTCTGCTTCGGTTGCAGAAGGATGGGCAGCTGACAGAGGAGAACCTCAAAGGAGTTCTTATGGTGACAATTATTTTCAGTTTTGATGCCAAAATAAATTGTGGAAGTTAAATCTAAAATTATCGACAGAATATTTTTATTGCCGGGACGGATACTTCGTCGGCGGTGGTGGAATGGGCGATGGCTGAGCTCATCCGACGGCCGGAGTTGATAAAGCGAGCCCAAGAGGAAGTGAGAAGCTGCGTGGGGAGAAGCAAAGGGAAAGTGGAGGAGAGCAACCTGCACCAGCTTCACTACCTTAAACGCATCATCAAGGAGACGATGAGGCTGCACCCGCCGGCGCCGCTGCTCATCAAGGAAACCATGCACCCGATCACTTTAAGCAACGGGTACCAAATTCCTTCCAAGACTACGATCTACGTGAACGCATGGGCGATCGGCAGGGATCCGGATGCTTGGGAGAGACCGGAGGTGTTCGACCCCGAGAGGTTTGTTAATATGGCGTCGGCGGCAGTGGACACGTTTGCGCACTATGACTTTAAGTTGATTCCATTCGGCGAGGGGCGGAGGATTTGCCCAGGGAAGAATCTGGGGATGCTGATGGCTGAGGTGGCGCTGGCCAATCTTTTGTACTCCTTCGACTGGCAGTTGCCGCCGGGAATGAGAGAGGAGGACGTGAACATGGAAGAAGCGCCGGGGGTCGCTGTTCACAGGAAGCATGCTCTGTGGCTGGTGGCCAGGCAAACTAGCCTGTGGAATTGAATACTATATAAGGAGAACAGTTTAAATATAAGTGTCAAATTAATTTTAAAATAGCTCGCTATAAATTAAAGTATAATTTATCTATAATGAATAAATGAATTGATGTGAAGGTGAATCACCCTAATTGAGATTTTCTTGACTCGGCCAATGTGGATATCACCACAATGGATACTATCCATTTTAGATCTAAGTCTTTATGATTTTATTCGTGGACTCTCTCCAAAAGATCTCATACCGAGATATCATATTCCTTATAAGTCTATGATCCAACCATGTGATTTTCAATGTGGGACTAAGTTTGCACCCTTGCAACTCCTAACAACCCCCCCTCAAACAAAGGGCCACAAGCGGAAACCTTTTTCGTTTAGATGTCTGATCCACCAGGACTTTTGGCCCTCGGTCCACCTTAAGTCTATGATCCAACCATGTAATTTCCAATGTGGGACTAAGTTTGCACTCTTGCAACTCCTAACAAACCCCCCCTCAAACAAAGGGCCACAAGCGGAAACCTTTTTCGTTTAGATGTCTGATCCACCAGGACTTTTGGCCCTCGGTCCACCTGACCTATTAGGACTTCACCACCTAGCCGCAATTAGAACTGGTCCTCTTGATCAAGACATGGGAGCCTACATATCCTTTATTGAGGCTTAAGGCACATGGTTAGATCTGGCTCAAGAAGAGCAACCTGTCTCTGATACCATTTATAAGGATAAAAAAAATTAGGATATCTCCATAATGACATGATATTCTCCACTTTGGACCTAAGCCCTAATGGTTTTGCTCTTGGGCTCTCCCAAAAGGCCTCACGTCAATGGAGATATCATATTTCTTATAAGCCTATGATCCAACCATGCGATTTCTAATGTGGGACTAAGTTTGTATCTTTACAACTCCTAACAACGTAGTGGATATAGATCCGAGTCACTTATGGGAGCTCAACAGTACGTATGAGAGTTCAGTAGTACTTAGGGTAACTTTGCCGAGCTCAATGAGGTAGGTGACGAGTCAATTGTTAAGTCACGTGAATAAAATCAGAGGCAACCAAGAGGCACCTCAATTGTGGAAAGGGCATCAAGTCGAGAGGCCCAACATATATGAGGAGCGTTGGAAGAGATGCATTAGTTACACACATGGGAGAGCAGGCGACAGTTACAAATGCAAGAAGGTTATGTCTGTTATAGACGTCGGAGTTATGCAGCCACCTACAAAAGAATAAAGAGAAGGGACGCAAGCAACCACTGGAGGGGCAAAAAAAACGTTTACATCCTTTTTTTTGTTTTTCTATATATAATTAAAGTAAGCATTTCAGCAAGCAAGTGGGGGCACAATTGACTTCAAAATAATTACTTTTTATTTCTTAGAACAAGCAAATATATTTAGTAAACTCGTGGGTAAAGAGATCGAGTATACGTGTGATACTTTGATTTCAAGTTTGACATGGAAATTTTTATTGGTTTAGAACTATCATCTTCGATCGGTCGCCTAAAACGAAATACTTACGGAGTATTTGAGAGAATTTTGCTAACTACTTTTTAGATTCTAGCTACACAAACATACTTTTGAAAGTTTGTGAATGTCAGATTTTACTTTAACTTCTACAATTTTTACTCAAAAATTGGAAACAAGAATTTGATATTTTTTTCTGTTTCAATTTTTTACTTATGGTCTAGAATTAAAAGTTGACATGTATACCCTTAATAAATTTATCATTTTACATAATTGTCACTACACTTTTAAATAAAATTTTATTTTTTTATATAATTTATATATTCAAAAAAATTTATACAGATTTTTATAAATTTATATAAATTTTATCATTTTTTATATTTTTATATTTATTAATTTTATATATTTTTTAAACATATATATTATTAAAAAAATTAATTTTGATATAATATTCAAAATATAATAATAAATATATAAAATATTATTGATGGTGTATCAAAATTATATTTATATAATTGAAAAAAAAATTAACTTATATAGTTTAAGGATATTTTTGTTATTTAACTAAAAATTAAGCTTGGAAGTAATTATTCACCAAAACTCAAACTTTACTTTGCATCAATTTTAGTTTCTATTTCCAAACACTCTATATTGTAGCTTTTTACTGACTTCGAAATAAAATAATCTTTATAAGAATCACTTTTTTAAAAGCAAAAACTCTCCAAACACTCCTTAATTTAACAAGTGCTGGAGTCTTCCTCTTGATTCGCCCTGCTCATTCAGAAGTTAAATTTTTTCTCCCCTTTGTATACATTGAGAAAGTTTACTATTGTCTTAGTATCCGATCACTGTCAGGACTTTTATGCCGGACATGTTTGATGAGTAAAATAGAACATTGCACTCAATAACATTCTATATTAACCAATTCACTCATTGTAATTTGTTTTTAATACAAAAGAATTCTACATATAGATTGCCTATGACTTGACTACTGAGAATGGCGTGCAAATTAACTTGCATTCAGTCTCTAGTTAGTTTTCTTCTCTACCTCCATAACGCAAGAACTTGAACGAAACACTCCCGTATTACATGCTTGTCCCTAGCTAATTCATAGGATGCCATGCATGGCAGCGGTACGTAGAAGGTTAGCTCAGAGCCGTATTTATGTTCGATGGATCTAAAATGAATAATAAAAAATGGATTCTTTTATTGTTGCAAATAATGATATAATTCAATTCTCAAATAACAAATATATTAAATACATAAATAAATTAGAAACAATATATTACATCAATAAAAAATTAATAAATATTTGAAATAAGTATATAAACACTACTTGTTTAATTATTTTAGAAGTAAAAATATTTATCAAATCTGTATAATTTAATTGTCGGACTATTTCTTCCTCATTTGATAACATTGCTAGCCTATTTAGTAAATCATGTAACATTGTTGATCAAGATATAATTCTTGATGAACTTCAATACCGATGTAACTATTTACTGGTATGATTAACAAAATTTTATAGTAAATATTGGAAATAAATCATTCAGTTTTGTAAGACATTGTAACATATCATCAATTACTTTTTTTTCATTTATTAAATAGTATCTCAGGACCATCAACTCTGACCATTAATATTTGAATGCCCATCGTGACTCAAAAATTATTGAAGCTATTGGGACTAGTATGAGCTAGAGGGGAGGGGAGTGAATAACTTTGTTTTGGTTGTTTGAACTTAATTTGCAGTGAATATCTTAAAGTGAAAACTCCATGATATCACTTAAATTTTACTTGGTATCAATCTTCTTGAGGTGACTACTCCAAATAGATCCACTATGAAAACTTCCTTTCACCAAGCAGAGAAACCTGATATAAGCTCAAGAGAAGCCTTATACAAGCTCAAGCACACAAATACAACAAGAAATGCAAAATACACAAGCAAATATAATCGAAAATGATTTTACAATGAAAAACCTGCTTGCTTGATTTCTTGTTAATAGGAAATGTCACTTGGTAGTTGGAAATGCAGCAACACTTTTCTCCCCAACTCGCAAGAATTGGAATGGAGCTTTCGTGAATGAGCCTTTCTATGATTGAGGGATGACTTTGGAAAAAGAATGACTCAAACATGTTGTCATATCACTTGGTAGCTTCTCTTACTCTCAAACTCTTCTATATTTATATTTTGGTTTTCATTAGGATAATGAAAAGTTTAAGTATGGAGGATGCATATATGCATTGAGTTATTAGTTAGTTATTGGTTAGTTTTTGTTTGATTTCTTTTTGCATAATGCGCGAAAACTGTTTTCTAGGGTTCGTTCGATGCTTCCTAATCAATTGATCTTTCCCCAATCAATTGTCACATCAGTTCGACTATTCACAACATACAGAATGGCTCTTTTTCGTATGTTTAATTAATTGGTGAGTCATACTAATTAATTCAGCAACTTCTAATCGATTGCCCCAATTGATTTAGAAACTTTCTGTTCTTGCGAGAATAGCTCCCAATAGATTACCCTAATTGACTAGCTTAACCTGAATCGATTGCCCAATCAATTCCAACATATTTTGTGCTCTCGCGAAAATATTCTTAATTAATTACCCTAATCTATTAACATACGACTTAATCGATTACCCTAATTGATTAACAAATGACTTAACTATTGCTCCATTGATTCTGAAGCCTTTGTTTGCTTACAAACAAGCCCTAATCGATTAGCCTCGACCCAATCGATTGGCCAAATTATTACATCCCTTATTGTGCTTCACAAAAAAACTCAGCTAATCGATTACCCTAATTGATTAGGAATTCCGAAATCGATTACCAATTTATTTCGGCTCTTTTTGTTTTCATGAATTGAGCTCCAAATTAATTAGGCAGTTAACATAACTGATTGGCCTTGGGTTAAATGATTGAGCTAATCGATTGCCCAATCTTAAACTTTGAACTCGAGTTTAGGGTTCTTTGTCCGACCCTCAAGTCATCTGTGACTTGTTGGGACTTTTTGTTGCTTAGCATCCAGTCAACCTTGACCTACTAGGCCTTCTTCACAAAGTGTCTAGTCAACCTTTGACTCATTTGGACTTCCAATCTCTTGCCAACTTCTTGTTAACCTTTTCCATCGCCTAGCTCTTCTAGAACATTCATTGTCTAGTTCCTAACTAGGTCTTTCACCACCTAGCCTCGCTAGGACTTTCATTGCCTAGTTCCCAACTAGATCATCACTGCCTAGCCATGCTAGGACTTCCATTGCCTAGTTCCCAACTAGGTCTTCTATTGCCTAACTCGGCTAGGACATTCCACTGCCTAGTCCTCAACTAGAATGTTACTTCATCAAGTTTCTAATCAACTTTGACCTACTTGACCTCATTCTCACATATTGTCCAAAGATCAAAACTCAAGTTTAAACCAACCCTAACTTAGTCAAACTGGTCAACTTTGACCCAAGGGCGATGTAAGTCCAAGTAGGGGAGGGATAGCCCTGCAAGTGAATTATAAAAATCTCTTGCCTTTTAAACTTGGGAAGGATAATAATTTAGTTGGACAAATAAAACAACATAAAGAAAGTAAGAGGATTCATAGATTTTACTTGGTTGCAACCGTGAAGGTTGCTAATCCAAGGCGTTCGAAGCTCGACTATAGATCTCCTTTGTTGAATGTGGAGAAACCTCTTACACACTTTGATAGCCCAATGGTGGAAGTTACCATTGTGCCAACATGGCTTGGAGGCGCATCAGTTGAGACCCAAGGACCCTCAGTTGGATGAATTTTTTCCACGTAAGAAACAATCGCCTAATGGCTACTGTTCATTTGAGGCACCTGATCAGTTTTAACTTGAAGCACCTTAATTCCGACTTGAGGCGTCTCGGGTCATACCGAGGTGCCTCAATTTCGAAAACTCACAGACTTAATTCTGCTTATCCGAGGCACCTCCAAAGGCATTCGAGGCACCTCGGACCTTGAGTGTGCCAAAGTCAACTCTTGAGTTGACCTCTTTTGACTCTATTTGCGTGGGTGATTTTCGGTCGTCCAGAGTTGACCTCACCCGAACCCAACTCGGCCTTCTCCTCGAGCAAGCTTCCTCCCTTGCTTCTTGTCCCTTCGACATCGCACACATCCTTCTCACTCCACTGGTATACTCTTCCATAATTTCTAGTCTCTCAGATGCACCGAGTCCGTCAGCACCCTTCCCATGCTATCCTTTTCATCCGTTGTGTCTTCTGCTCGACTTCTTGTATTCCTAAGCTCTTGCAAACTTAGACGCAAGGATCAAACATAATAAAACTTAAATTGACTCGGTTGACCACATCAAAATTAACATAGAATACTTACAATCTCCCTATTTTTGATGTGCATCATGATAGAAATAGTATGCAGCGGAAGCAATCGCATGTGAAATATATACGTTACCGAATCATTATTTTTAAATACGAAATACCTTGCTCGATCTTCCAAACTATTCTCCTGGCGGTGTCGCAGTGTGTGGGCACTTGTTTTCACTTCTGGCTCCTTGAACTTTTTTTTCGTTCCTTGTTTGATAAGGAATGCAGAAGTTTATTTATTCTGCCTAATAGGTGCTTGTAACCATGACACCTCTTCAAACTAGAGGTTCTTGTAACCATAACACCTCTTTAAATTGGGTCTTGGGCTTTTACTTAAGCTTTAGGCCCAAGTATTTAAAACTCATCCCAAATATAAAAGTCCATATGCCATGAAATAAGCCACACCATTTATCTTTGAGCTAGTTTGGGGATCCAACAATTATTATTAATCAAGGCTCTTAATAATTGTAAACCAATTATCTAAATCGGTGCTATTCCACTAAAAGCCCGATGTTGAACTCCAAGATTAATAATATCAATATTAATATGTATTTCTCCTTTGTAAAATATCAATAATTAATTGATATTGATTTCTGTCAATCAATTAATTATTTATTCTCTTGACTTGATTAGTTTCTCTAATGGATTAAATTGTACTGTCCAGTGACTTCAACCATCCAAGTACCGAAACATGTCAAGAGGATATTTTATACAAATTTCATATTGTTTATTTCATAAATTCTGATTATTAAATAATTACATTCCCAAAATATCAAGGTATTGGTTTCATAATTAAATAAACCTCACTTATTGATAATTCAAAGAATAATAACTATTTAATAATCTATTTACAATAAACTCAGGATTAAGAGAAATAACATAACCAATATCACTGGAGATTTAATTCCTTTCAACAGAAATTAATCCTTAATTAAATCTCCCTTGATCCTGTCAATGTGCATGTTTCACATCAATATTTTACAATCATCAAGACAGATTATTTCATAAAATATTGCAGTCTAAATAAAGCGCCCAACTTTATTTAACAACTGTGACTCTTATTTATTAATTATGAGAACCTATGATCATGTCTTCTATGGATGTACCATATGATCATATACTACATAATTAATCTGGACCTTAGTCGTATAACAATATGCATATCAAATGAATAATTCATATAAGAAAACAAATGACATAATACAATTTGTCTTGCTCTTAGAGCACAAATCCAACAATCTCCCACTTGCTCTAAAGCAAGTCTGGGACTCTTCTAAGACCCATAGAATTAACATGCCTCTCGAACACGCGTTCATGCAAAGTCTTTGTAAATGGATCTGCCAAATTATCCTCTGATGCTATCTTAGCAACCACTGTATCTCCTCTTTGAATGATATCTCGGATCAAGTGATACTTTCTCGCTATGTGTTTTTGTCTCTTATGATACCTTGGCTCTTTTGATTGTGCTATAGCTCCACTGTTATCACAGTGAAGAGTAATGGGCTGATCTGCACTAGGTATCACCTCAAGATCCATAAGAAACTTTTTAAGCCATGCAGCTTCCTTTGCAGCTTCAGATGCAGCCACATATTCAGCTTCAGTAGTAGAGTCTGCCACACAGGTTTGTTTGACACTCCTCCAACAAATGGCTCCACCATACAATGTATAAACGTATCCAGATGTAGATTTTCTTGAGTCAACGTCTCCCTGGAAATCTGAGTCTGTATAACCAATGGTTTCCAGACTCCCACTAGAATATACCAGCATATAATCTCTCGTTCTCCTAAGATACTTGAGTATATGCTTTACGGCAACCCAATGTTCAATTCCAGGATTTGACTGATAACGACTTACAACTCCCACTGCATAGAAGATATCTGGCCTAGTACACAACATAGTATACATGAGACTACCTACTGCTGATGCATAAGGTATTCTACTCATGCGCTCTTTCTCTTCAGGAGTTTTTGGTGATTGCTCCTTAGAAAGATGAACTCCATGTCTAAAGGGTAAGGATCCCCTCTTGGATTTCTCCATGTTGAACCTAGCCAAGATTTTATCACACTACTAGAAAAAATGCATTCAACAACAGTGAATCACTGTTGTCGTATGCCAAATACCACTTGTTAAAGGCCATGTTGTTAAAGGGGGGGTCTACGACAACAGTGAATCACTGTTGTCGTTTGGTCTACGACAACAGTTTGACAATAGTTTTCCACTGTTGTCGTATATCACATTCGACAACATTTTGACAACAGTTTTTCACTGTTGTCTTTTATTATATTCGACAACAGTTTTATAACCATTGTCGTATATCAATAACAACAGTTTATCACTGTTGTCGTTTAGATGAGTTTTAACAACGGTATTTAACTGTTGTCGTATACCGAATTCACCGTTGTCTTTTATTATATTCGACAACAGTTTATGACTGTGTTGTCGTATACCGAATTCACCCACAACAGTTTCATACCAATTTGACAACAAAGATATTTCCATTATATTTTCAATTAAAAGGCAATAATTTAACCTCGAAACAAAAACTATATATATCAAACATCATCAACATATTTACAATAAAGATCCACCACAACCTTTCTACAGACGAAACCACAAAAGTATCTTCTGTCCAAAAACCTTTCTACAGACGAAACCACTAAAGTATCTTCTGACCCAAATTACAAGAGTTCAAATTATATATAATTCTGACCCAACTAAACTTACAATGAAGTTCAAATCACAAAAATTATAGCTTGGAAGGTCAGATTAATGGTCTTCGAACATGATCACGAACAAGTCCCTACAGCTGGAAAAAAGAGAACAAACACTCTAATTAGTTATTCTATTAAATGCATATGTCCAATAAAAAATGATCCATGAAGATATGTATCAACAAACAACAAAAATAACAAACTAACAAACAAACAAACAAAAAAGATATGCATGTATCAACACTTGCAATTATAAGGAAACTGCTAGCTTGGCTTATCTAGACATTTACAGCCTTGCAACCACTTTTCAAGGAAAATACTCAGACGACCATATTAAATATCTGACACATGTTCTTGATTGATTGTTTGTGATTCAGAATCATATTCTAAATCACAAACTGTGTCTATTTAGGCAAATAAAAAAAATATATTGAAGAATTGCATCCAATCAGGGATGTTAGGCAGAACTGCTGAAGCTCCAAAATATATCGAAAAAAAATGTATTGAAGGAATTTCTATTGGATGAATGTGTTTATATTTATGTTAATTTCATACGATCATACAATTAGTCATGTCAAATTCAGTCTGTCCACTACTATTTCGAGTAATATGATATTTGAGTTGAATCGTATCTAGTTTACCCTCACGCTTTTGTTGAATGTATTCATTCTGTCATCCAAATGAAAATAATAATATACTTTGAAGCATTTAATTGAAATACAATAATTGAGTTTTATGTATAATATCTCACAATCTTGTCGACTGTTTGATTGCACGATTGAACTCTTCACCATCGAATTTTCCTTCTTTGTTAACCCTTCCTTTCTTCCAGATAATAGCACGATTGATTTCTTCATCTTCACATAAGTCATTTGTCTAAGAATAAGAACAAAAGAAAGATTTATGATAAAATAGAATGGTTATCAAAACTGTTGAAGAGTAAGAAATAACACAAACCATGAAAGGAATATTTTTTTCTATTGAACATACAGGCAATAGATCATGTACAGAAAGAGTCACACGAAAAGAGCTTTCAGTCACAAAATAGGTTCAGTACATCTACTTTCATTGCTAGAATAGTTTAATGATTGCTTTTCAATTTGGAAGAAACCACCGATTGTCCTAAAAAAAGTCACAATCATAATATCGTCTTATTGATTGCAAAATACTTATTGTTAGGACTACTAAAGCTCTCAATTCTTTACAACCTCAAGACTGGTTTCAGTTACGTAGGACTTCCTCTCATCCATGGTTGAACTAGACTATAAACATGCAAATGCATCAACATTATCGAATAGTGAATAATACTTACTATTTCTTCTGAAAATCGTGCATATCCTTTACGAGATAGGCGATGAGGGTAAATGTTATTCTTTCGTTTCTCCTTCTGGACAGCACTTAGATTCTAGTCAAGTGAAACATTCGATATAGTCAAATTTACTAAATCATTAATTACCTTATTGTCTACTTATTTCTGAAAGAACAAAAAAATAAACTTACAATGAAGTCGACGGATATGCGCGTAAGGACAAAAGCCATCCAATCTTCTTTTGAAATTTCCTTAATTATTTTGCTCGTGTTCTTTCCACCCTCCATTCTTCCTTCTCAAGATAGGAAAGGAGACGTCTGTATCATCTCAAGGAACACTGATTATATTAATTAGAAGATAATAAGCAAGTGAAGTGTCAGAGTACTTGAACTTCTCAAGTAGCATACTAATCAGTTCAACATTCAGATTTGATGGTCAGTAGTAGGGAAAAAAAATACAGAATTTTCAGAGACTAGCACCTCAGCAAAATTCTATCCCCTTCCAGTGTATGATCATAAATAATTGAGTTACATGAGTTCATTTGAACATGTAAAGGACATGAGTTCATTTGAACATGTAAAGGATCACGACCTCTGAAGCAAAATATGTTAACCACTGTATGTACCATATGTCTCGTGAAAAAATCTCTTTTGACTAAAAGAGCATGCATGTGGTAACAAAATCATATGGACATGGTGAATAGTGTTTGCTGAAACAAATAGTTCAAGCATGCATTACTGACCCTTTATATTTTGTGATATTTCATGAAGCAAAATGCATTCAAAAGTACCTGGACAGCAATATCTTTTTACCAATATCTTCAATTATTCAGTGGACTTACTTGCATGTGTCAAAAGAGTATATTGAACTTTATGAAGACCAAAATTATCATCAAGAGAAGAAACAAAGAAAGCGTTTAACATCTCTGAAATTAAAGACGTACAAAGAAAACTTCTTTATCAACTTTCTAAAATCATATCAGATAAATAAGATCATTAAACAAGTCAACATTAACATAAGGAGCCATATCTACATCATTGAATTAAGAAAAAGTCTTAGAAAATGCAACAAGTGCTACCTTAAATATTAATGGTAAGATAATTAATAATGCAGTAAAAGCATATGAAAATATGTAAGCAGCATTGCAGTTTATCTAAATACAAAACAAATTTAACATAACACTTGTACTTTGAACTTTGCCCTATTGACTTTGACATAATTGAAAATTTCATTTATATATCAGTCTGAGAATGCACTCATCATACAATTGAAGAACACATTACCCCAAATTAACTTACCAAAAACACTTCTTATACACTCAATACCTAGGCATATATTCACACATCTTTTCTTATAATAAAATGATCGCTCTATAACAATGAAATTCAAAAGACAGTTAAGAAACTGTCATAGGTAAAAATGAAAAGAAGTGGAACACGCTTCCTAGGTTCCACTTCTGAGGGAAATTATTTGAGGTTGACATATGGATTGCATCTTACTATTGAAGTACATCCAAAGCCTATATTAGTATAGTAACATTTAGATCCTTAAACATTTTCATTACATTAAATATAATTTCTTACAGAGTAATAAATAAAGTTACAAAATATATCTACAAACAAATTGTTAGTTTTTGTCTGAATAGCAAAGTCTTACACAACAAACCAAAGAGCATAAGATGCTATAAATCTACTTGTAAACTACTAATAGGGTTGGCAGAAAATTATGCTCTGCTGGACAATGTTCTTAGTTTCAAACTCATCAACAGTTAGTGAATGAATGAAGTTATCAAGGAATTAGTTGGGTCCTACATAAAAGAAATGATCAAAGCTCAACTAAACCTAGCTAATGCAATTTGGGAATCTAATAGAGCTCACATATAAGTTTGGGAATCCAAAGGGAAACATCCAAGAATGAAGATCACAACCAAGCCTTACTTGAAAACCCACACACCAAGCTTTCCTCTGCCCCTTTCTGTTTCAATCAGAAGAAACCCAGCCACATGCAAGAGCCCTAATTTCCAGAAATCCCTAGGAAGAGGACTAGGTTAGCTCCAGCTCACGGTACCAAAAACAATCAATAGTGATCTCAACTCACTAGGAGGGCCGCTGGCAGTGGCACTCAGCCGGGAAGGAGCAATTCGCCTGTCGTAGCTAGCGATGAAGATGCGGTGTTGACGCAGGGTACTGCTTGCCTAGGCGTCAGTAGCTAGGGCACGCGATCGAAGAAGAAGAAAAGGTAAGTGAGGAGGCGTCGCCTCCTTGCTTGCGCGATGAAGAAGAAGAGAGCGAGAGGAGTCGGGGCTCACCTCGCGAGGGTGAAAGGAAGCGCCGCTCTCGGGGCTTCCTTGGACTCGGGCGATGAAGAAGGGGGAGAGGCGTCGACTCGTGGCTGCGAGGGGTTTGTGTGAGAGAAGCGGAAATGGTCGGGGGTTTGGGTGGTTGGCGGGCGAGGAAGAGAAAAGATTAGGGGTTTGTGCGACGAGAAAAAAGATGATTAAGGATTGAAAAATAAGAGAATGAGGATTCAATAGTTCGTTGTTTTTTTTTGCAGTTGGATATCTACCGTTGATTTTGTTTATTGCTTGAACATCACAACAATACAACAACAACAGTTTAATATAACTGTTGTCTATTGTCATAATAGACAACAGTTATTTTATAACTGTTGTCGTTGAGTATACATACGACAATATTTTGTTATTACTGTTGTCTTTTTACGTATACAGACCAACAACAACAACGGTTAATACTAAAACTATTGTTAAATTAACATAAGACAACACTTTATCAAAAAATCGTTGTCGATTATGTGTTGTTGAATGCAAAAATTCTAGTAGTGTCAATATATGAAGTTTGAGATAATGCTAATAACTTATTCTTTCGGTCTCGTGAGAGTTTAATACCAAGAATATAATTAGCTTCTCCCAAGTCCTTCATTTCAAATTGATTGTTCAGCCAATCTTTTACGTCCGACAATACTTCTATATTGTTTCCAATCAAGAGAATATCATCTACGTAAAGGACAAGGAAAACTACTACAGTACCTTGAATTCTTTTATAAACACATGGTTCATCAGGACTTTTCACAAAACCAAATGATCTAATGGCTTGATCAAACCTAATATTCCATGACCTGGATGATTGCTTTAGCCCATAAATGGACTTGTGCAACTTGCATACCATGTGTTCTTGGCCTTTAGCTATGAAACCTTCTGGTTGCCTCATGTAGATGTCCTCTTCCAAATTTCCATTTAGAAAAGCTGTTTTGACATCCATCTGTCAAATCTCATAATCGTATCTTGCTGTTACGGCTAAGAGAATCCGGATAGACTTAAGCATGACAATTGGCGAAAATGTTTCCTCGTAATCTATACCATCTTTCTGGGTACAACCTTTTGCCACCAGTCTAGTTTTAAAGGTAACAACCTTCCTGTATGGTCCTCTCTTCCTCTTATAAATCCATTTGCACCCTATAGGTTTTACCCCTTTAGGTGCTTCTACAAGAGACCAAACAGAGTTGGAATACATAGAATCCATCTCTCGTTCCATAGCCTTAAGCCACTCCTGAACATCAACATCTTCCAGTGCTTCACTGTAACTTGTGGGATCGTCATCATGATCATTAACAATCACCTGATATGACTCACCCAATAAGACGTATCTTATGGGTTTGCGAATCTGTCTCCCACTACGAGTGAACTGCACTGGTTGTTGTGCTTCTACAAGAGGATTCAAGTTTTGTAGTGAATTGTCAATCTCTATATTGTTCTGAATAGGTTGTTCTAGGATTTCTACTGGCTCATCTTGTTTATCTGCCTGTTCTTCAATTGGTTCCTGTTCTTGTTCACCTTGAGAAAAATTTTCCCCTCTTTGAACATTCACAGGAATCGATTGTTGAACATGTTGTGTAGACTCAAGAGTCTTAGGAGGTTCTTGATCTGAAACAAGTTCCTCAAGAAGCACCGTACTCTTGGGTTTATAATTCTTCATATAGTACTCTTCTAAGAAAGTTGCATGAGTGCTCACAAAAACTTTCTTATCAGTTTGACTACAGAAAAGTCCACCTCTTGTTCCTTTAGGATATCCAACAAACATGCACACATTTGTACGAGATTCCATCTTATTTGGTTTTTGTTGCAAGACATGTGCCGGAACGCCCCAAATCCGAATATGGTTCAAGCTAGGCTTACGCCCATTCCATAATTCTGTGGGCGTCTTCGGAACTGATTTAGATGGAACCAAGTTCAAAAGATACACAGCTGTTTCCAATGCATATCCCCAAAATGATACAGGCAAGGATGAATAACTGAGCATGGACCTCACCATGTCTAAAAGAGTTCTATTCCTTCTTTCAGCCACTCCGTTTTGCTGAGGCGTGCTAGGGGCTGATAGTTGGGAAACTATCCCCTCTTGAATCAAGTAAGACTTAAATTCTCCAGATAGGTATTCACCACCCTGGTCAGACCGAAGTTGTTTGACATGGACACCTAATTGCTTTTCTGCCTCAGCCTTAAACTCTTGAAATTTATCAAAAGCTTCAGACTTATAGCGCATCAGGTATACATATCCATATCTGGAGTAATCATCTGTGAAAGTGATGAAATACTCATACCCTCCTCTGGCTTGCACGTTCATTGATCCACATACATCTGTATGCACTAATTCTAGTTGAATGGTTGCGCGATTTCCTTTTGCCTGAAAATACCTCTTTGTCATTTTCCCTTCCAAGCAGGATTCACATACTGGTATAGGTTCAAAAACTAGGGAATTTAAAATCCCACTTTTAACCAAACCATGTATCCTATTTGGATTAATATGACCTAATCGCAAGTGCCAAAGATATGTTTCATTTGAAACTTTTCTCTTCTTTGACAGGTGAACATGTTCATCATCATTAATGGATTCGATGACATTTATGTCATAGGAAATAGGGCTTAAAAAATAAAGACCATTTAGCAATATACTAGAACAAATGAATGAAGTAGAACTTCTTATTAAAATTGAGGAATTGAACTCAACTATCAAACCATGCTTAATTAAACAACTAACAGAAATCAAATTCCTCTTAAAATCTGGCACAAATAAACAGTCTTGTAAAAACAAAGTCTTATCATTATCAAAAGATAATTCAACTAATCCTATAGCCATCACTGAGACTCGATCCCCATTTCCTAACGTCAAGCTTTTTTGTCCATTGCCATACGACCTATTTTGTTTGAACCACTGCAAAGAGTAACAAACATGATTAGTGGCTCCTGAATCAATGATCCATTTATCATTGTAATTCTCCACTAAACAGGCCTCAATGACATTTAAAGCACCAAGATTACCTTGTTTATTTTTCATCTTGTGGCAACCCCTTTTCCAGTGACCTTTCTCGCCGCACTTGAAGCACTTGCCTTTCGGCTTCTTCATTGCAGTTGGGTTGGAAACTGGCGTCGCTGCCTTGCGTTTCTTGTTCTTATTACCACCTCTAGGTTTCCCTTTTGGTTTAACAGAACTCTCAGCGAGATGTGCAGAAGCTGGCTTGACTAGAGACTGTTCAGCACTCTCAAGCTCATGCATCAACTGAGTAGGAGTCAACTTTAGCCTGTTCATGTTATAGTTCATTATGAACTGGCTAAAGCATTCTGGCAGTGACTCAAGGATAATGTCGATTTTCATTTCCTCCTCTAGTTTTGCCCCCATAACTTCTGCCCGACTGATATGTGACATCATTGTAAGGCAATGATCCCACACATTTCCACCAGTCATACGAGTGTTCATTAAAGCCCTTACTGCAGCTTGCCTAGCGGCACTGCTACTCTGAGCAAACATACCATCAAGAGTCTGGATCATTTCTGCTCCACTCTCGAATTTGTTTATTTGCTCTTGTAGATGACTAGCAACACTGGCAAGAATATAGCAGCGAGCTGCAGTATTTGCCTTATGCCAATCTGAATATTACGCCTTTGCTTCCTCAGTCGCATTGGCTGTAGGCTCATTGGGCTTAGGAGTTGTCAGGACAAACTTGATATTCTCAAAGTCCAGAACAATATAGAGATTAGTTTTCCATTGACTGTAGTTAGTTCCGTCCATAGGTTTTTGACTCAAAATCACAGCAAGAGGATTTAAAGATGTCATTTTCTGAAATAAGATATGCACACATATATTAAAACGACAATACTCAATAAACATGTGAATATAATATAACATGCAAATCCCTTAATCACATTCGTTTATTGCAACAATCATTTAGTTTCCAGCATAAACACTCACGTTGGGCAAGTTATTTATAATGAACTAAATTTGATCATGAAAGCAACTGTATTCTACTAGGTTGGTTTAACTAAAAATTAGGAAGTTTTTAAAAAAAACTTTTTATCCTAATTTCTAAATAAAATTCCCTAGAGAATACGAGTATCTCACTCTGATTGTTTTAAAACTTTGGGCCATTCATAAAATTATCCTAGCCTCGTTGGGAGGGAGAATAATTTTAGTTAGGTCGAATGTCATTAACCATTATTTAATTTCAAAATAAACTTTAATATCCAAGCATTGTCGACGGTGGGTCGAACAAACTTATTAAAATTTTGAAATAATAAGGTTCAATCTAATAAAATCCAACCATGTTTATCCGATGGGGTATCACATGATTATTTTATTAATGAACCCATAATGGAGCCCACAGGTCTACAATTAAAATAATAATTGAAAACCTTCACCCATTCAATATATTTGTAACAAGGGATTTTCTTAATAAACAATGCAGTAATTATTAATCTAGACAAAGCATAATAATTATCATGCATATATATCCGAATGAGAGGTGCAACATATTAATATGGCGCCATCTATTATTCGTACACATGTTATCATATAAATCATGTTATACCATATGATTTAAATTATTCATACAAGGAAATAATAAAATATCCTAATCCATGATTTCTAGAGAAAAAGAAAACAAATATAAGCATAAGGCCGACAATCCAGATTAACAGAAACCGTCGCCATTCGTACATAAATCTGCACTGGTGATTGCATTTTTTTAATTTATGGCCATAATTAATTTCATGATATACAGCAAAAACAATGAAACGATCAGAAAATTCTAACTATGGGGAAAAAACTGATATGGAATTAGCCACGATGGAATGCGCACCAAAAGAATCACGGGCATGAATCTCTAATTCTCTATCACAGATTAGAATAATATGATAATTATACGCATCCCTTATGAAACAAAATCATAAAATAACATTCGATTCATATAATCAACAAATATAGAATAATTAGGCACCATATTTATCGAAATCATCCGTAGAAATAGAGAAAAATTGGACTTGATTCACATATATGTTCACATGTCGCTCTGATACCAATGATAGAAATAGTATGCAGCGGAAGCAATCGCATGTGAAATATATACGTTACCGAATCATTATTTTTAAATACGAAATACCTTGTTCGATCTTCCAAACTATTCTCCTGGCGGTGTCGCAGTGTGTGGGCACTTGTTTTCACTTCTGGCTCCTTGAACTTTTTTTTCGTTCCGTGTTTGATAAGGAATGCAGAAGTTTATTTATTCTGCCTAATAGATGCTTGTAACCATGACACCTCTTTAAACTAGAGGTTCTTGTAACCATAACACCTCTTTAAATTGGGTCTTGGGCTTTTACTTAAGCTTTAGGCCCAACTATTTAAAACCCATCCCAAATATAAAAGTCCATATGCCATGAATAAGCCACACCATTTATCTTTGAGCTAGTTTGGGGATCCAACAATTATTATTAATCAAGGCTCTTAATAATTGTAAACCAATTATCTAAATCGGTGCTATTCCACTAAAAGCCCGATGTTGAACTCCAAGATTAATAATATCAATATTAATATGTATTTCTCCTTTGTAAAATATCAATAATTAATTGATATTGATTTCTGTCAATCAATTAATTATTTATTCTCTTGACTTGATTAGTTTCTCTAATGGATTAAATTGCACTGGCCAGTGACTTCAACCATCCAAGTACCGAAACATGTCAAGAGGATATTTCATACAAATTTCATATTATTTATTTCATAAATTCTGATTATTAAATAATTACATTCCCAAAATATCAAGGTATTGGTTTCATAATTAAATAAACCTCACTTATTGATAATTCAAAGAATAATAACTATTTAATAATCTATTTACAATAAACTCAGGATTAAGAGAAATAACATAACCAATATCACTGGAGATTTAATTCCTTTCAACAGAAATTAATCCTTAATTAAATCTCCCTTGATCCTGTCAATGTGCATGTTTCACATCAATATTTTACAATCATCAAGACAGATTATTTTATAAAATATTGCAGTCTAAATAAAGCGCCCAACTTTATTTAACAACTGTGACTCTTATTATTAATTATGAGAACCTATGATCATGTCTTCTATGGATGTACCATATGATCATATACTACATAATTAATCTGGACCTTAGTCGTATAACAATATGCATATCAAATGAATAATTCATATAAGAAAACAAATGACATAATACAATTTGTCTTGCTCTTAGAGCANTATGATTTTGTTGTGCTAATGATTTGATTATGTTGCAGGTGACAGGAATGGATTCAAACACTCAAGGAGGGTTAATGGGAGTCTTTCCTTGGAGCAGGTTTTTCCGTTTTCCATCTCAGGTTGCAACGGACGCTGGCACTGGCTGGAGCTGCTGACTGGGGCTGGTCTGAGGGATGCTCAGGGAGTCCAGGAGAGCTCAGTGGTAGGCTGGTGGTTGAAGGTGAGCAGCTGGAGGCTGCAGTGAGATGACCTGTCGATCAGTGGAGGGACTTAAGCGCTTGGTGGCGAAGAAGTCTCGACAACAACAACGCTGCATACACTTGATCAGTTTTCTGTTCTTGCGACAACTCTTGTTTTCTGCTCGTGCGATTGCTTCCATCATCTCTTGAGCAAGCGACTGTGATCCTTGAAGCAACCATCTGTTACTTGAGCACTTGGAAGAGAAGCAAGAGGCTTGGCGAGTCCATCAGCGAGAAGACACGAAGAAGGGAGTTCTTGCGTGAGATCTGCGTTGAGTGGAGCTCGGGAGAAGTCTGCTTGTGTTCTTGTGGTCCTAAGTGCTAAGTAAGATTCTTCTTGTGTTTCCTGTACTTTATACTTGATTCATTTCGAATCGCTGTGGAGAGGTTACTCCACCGAGAAGGAGGTTGCTTACTATTCGGATTTTTCGGGGCTTGATCTGTCGACGATCAAGGGATCGCCCACCTTACGAGCACGCCAAGGAGTAGGGGCAAGTTATCCCCGAACCTTATAAATCCTCTTTGTTAGCGTTTGGTGGATGTTCTTAGCTTAGGTTTTAAATTCTGCATTCTCTGTTTTTATTGCTTCCGCTGTGCTACTAATCGTTTAAGTGCAGAAAACTTAAAAAGTGCTAAGTTTCGGTGTCTGGCTACATTCACCCCCCCCCCCCTCTCTAGCCATCCAAGTTCCAACAGCTTTAGCCCATAAATGGACTTGTGCAACTTGCATACCATGTGTTCTTGGCCTTTAGCTATGAAACCTTCTAGTTGCCGCATATAGATGTCCTCTTCCAAATTTCCATTTAGAAAAGCTGTTTTGACATCTATTTGCCAAATCTCATAATCGTAACTTATTGCTACGGCTAAGAAAATCCGGATAGACTTAAGCATGACAACTGGCGAAAATGTTTCCTCGTGATCTATACCATCTTTCTGGGTATAGCCTTTCGCCACCAATCTAGTTTTAAAGGTAACAACCTTCCCGTCTGGTTCTCTCTTCCTTTTATAGATCCATTTGCACCCTATAGGTTTTACCCCTTTAGGTGCTTCTACAAGAGACCAAACAGAGTTGGAATACATAGAATCCATCTCTCGTTCCATAGCCTTAAGCCACTCCTGAACATCAACATCATCCAGTGCTTCACTGTAACTTGTGGGATCGTCATCATGATCATTAACAATCATCTGATATGACTCACCCAATAAGACGTATCTTATGGGTTTGCGAATTTTTCTCCCACTACGAGTGAACTGCACTAGTTGTTGTGCTTCTATAGGAGGATTCAAGTTTTGTAGTGAATTGTCAATCTCTATATTGTTCTGAATAGGTGGGTTCTAGGATTTCTACTGTCTCATCTTGTATATCTTCCTGTTCCAATTGGTTCCTGTGTTTGTTCACCTTAAGAAAAATTTTCCCCTCTTTGAACATTCGCAGGAATCGATTGTTGAACATGTTGTGTAGACTCAAAAGTCGTAGGAGGTTCTTGATCTGAAACAAGTTCCTCAAGAAGCACCGTACTCTTGGGTTTATAATTCTTCATATAGTACTCTTCTAAGAAAGTTGCATGAGTGCTCACGAAAACTTTCTTATCAGTTTGACTATAGAAAAGTCCACCTGTTGCTCCTTTAGGATATCTAACAAACATGCACACATTTGTACAAGATTCCATCTTATTTGGTTTTTGTTGTAAGACATGTGTCGGAACACCCCAAATCCGAATATGGTTCAAACTAGGCTTACACCCATTCCATAATTCTGTGGGCGTCTTCGGAACTGATTTAGATGGAACCAAGTTCAAAAGGTACACAGCTCTTTCCAATGCATATCCCCAAAATGATACAGGCAATTATGAATAACTGAGCATGGACCTCACCATGTCTAAAAGAGTTCTATTCCTTCTTTCAGCTACTCCATTTTGCTGAGGCATGCCAGGGGCTGATAGTTGGGAAACTATCCCCTCTTGAGTCAAGTAAGACTTAAATTCTCTAGACAGGTATTCACCATCCCGGTCAGACCGAAGTTGTTTGACATGGACACCTAATTGCTTTTCTGCCTCAGCCTTAAACTCTTGAAATTTATCAAAAGCTTTAGACTTATGGCGCATCAGATATACATATCCATATATGGAGTAATCATCTGTGAAAGTAATGAAATACTCATACCCTCCTCTGGCTTGCACGTTCATTGGTCCACAGACATTTATATGCACCAATTCTAGTTGAACGGTTGCGCGATTTCCTTTTGTCTGAAAAGACCTCTTTGTCATTTTTCCTTCCAAGCAGGATTCACATACTAGTATAGGTTCAAAAACTAGGGAATTTAAAATCCCACTTTTAACCAAACCATGTATCCTATTTGGATTAATATGACCTAATCGCAAGTGCCAAAGATATGTTTCATTTGAAACTTTTCTCTTCTTTGACAGGTGAACATGTTCATCATCATTAATGGATTCGATGGCATTTATGTCATAGGAAATAGGACTTAAAAAATAAAGACCATTTAGTAATATACCAGAACAAATGAATGAAGTAGAACTTCTTATTAAAACTGAGGAATTGAACTCAATTGTCAAACCATGCTTAATTAAACAACTAACAGAAATCAAATTCCTCTTAAAATCTGGCATAAATAAATAGTCTTGTAAAAACAAAGTCCTATCATTATCAAAAGATAATTCAACTAATCCTATAGCCATCACTGAGACTCGATCCCCATTTCCTAACGTCAAGCTTCTTTGTCCATTGCCAAACGACCTACTTTATTTGAACCACTGCAAAGAGTAACAAACATGATTAGTGGCTCCTGAATTAATGATCCATTTATCATTGTAATTCTCCACTAATCAGGCCTCAATGACATTTAAAGCACCAAGATTACCTTGTTTATTTTTCATCTTGTGGCAAACCCTTTTCCAATGACCTTTCTCGCCGCACTTGAAGCACTTGCCTTTCGGCTTCTTCATTGCAGTTGGGTTGGAAACCGACATCGCTGCCTTGTGTTTCTTGTTCTTATTACCACCTCTAGGTTTCCCTTTCAGTTTAACAGAACTCTCAGCGAGATGTGCAGAAGCTGGCTTGACTAGAGACTGTTTAGCACTCTCAAGCTCATGCATCAACTGAGTAGGAGTCAACTTTAGCTTGTTCATGTTGTAGTTCATTATGAACTGGCTGAAGCATTCTGGTAGTGACTCAAGGATAATGTCGATTTTCATTTCCTCCTCTAGCGTTTCCCCCATAACTTCTACCCGACTGATATGTGACATCATTATAAGGCAATGATCCTGCACATTTCTACCAGTCATACGAGTGTTCATTAAAGCCCTTACTACAGCTTGCCTAGCGGCACTGCTACTCTGAGCAAACATACCATCATGAGTCTGGATCATTTCTGCTCCACTCTCGAATTTGTTTATTTACTCTTGCAGATGACTAGCAACACTGGCAAGAATGTAACAGCGAGCTACAGTATTTGCCTTATGCCAATCTGAATACTGCATCTTTGCTTCCTCAGTCGCATTGGTTGTAGGCTCATTGGGCTTAGGAGTTGTCAGGACAAACTTGATCTTCTTATAGTCCGGAACAATATAGAAATTAGTTTTCCATTGATTGTAGTTAGTTCCATCCATAAGTTTTTGACTCAAAATCACAGCAACAGGATTTAAAGATGCCATTTTCTGAAATAAGATATGCACACATATATTAAAACGACAATACACAATAAACATGTGAATATAATAAACATGTGAATCCCTTAATCACATTCGTTTATTGCAACAATCATTTAGTTTCCAGCATAAACACTCACATTGGGCAAGTTATTTATAATGAACTAAAGTTGATCATGAAAGCAACAGTATTCTACTAGGTTAGTTTAACTAGAAATTAGGAAGTTTTAAAAAAAAACTTTTATTCTAATTTCTAAATAAAATTCCCTAGAGAATACGAGTATCTCACTTTTATTGTTTTAAAACTTTGGGCCTTTCATAAAATTATCCTAGCCTCGTTGGGAGAGAGAATAATTTTAGTTAGGTCGAATGTCATTAACCATTATTTAATTTCAAAATTAACTTTAATATCCAAACATTGTCGACGGTGGGCCGATCAAACTTATTAAAATTTTGAAATCATAAGGTTCAATCTAATAAAGTCCAACCATGTTTATCCGATGGGGTATCACATGATCATTTTATTAACGAACCCATAATGGTGCCCACACACTACAAAAAAACAATTATTCAGGGACGATTTTTTTTAAAAAAAATCATCCCAGAAAATTTAGGGACGAATTTGGTGACAAAACAAATTTTCGTTGCAGATTTACCGTTGCCAAATTCTAGGACAAAAATCTAGATTCGTCCCTGAATTTGGCGACGAAATTATTTTTTCATCCCCAAATTTGTTGCTAAATTGCAACGAAAATAAAATTCGTCCCAAACTCTATCCCAAAATTCATCCCAAAATTCATTGCCAAATTGCAACGAAAACAAATTCGTTCCAAAATTCGGTACCCACAGATCTAAACTTTGTGACGAACCTGTTTCGTTGCAGAATCTGGGACGAAAAAATATATTCATCCCAGATTCTACGACGAATCATCAAATTCGTCCCATTATCTAGGACGAATTTGAAGATCCGTCCCAAATTCTGGGACGAATATGATGATTCTTCCAAGATTCTGGGACGAATATAGATTCATCCCAAAAATGTAATTTAGTTAATTTTATAAAACATCATTTCTCATCTTCGATTATGGGACAAATCAGTGAATTCGTCCCTGATTTAGGGATGAATCCAATAATTCGTGCCAGATTCAGGGATAAATTAGAAAATTCGTCCATGATTTTGCGACGAATTCACTGATTCTCCCAGATTTAGGGACGAATTATGGTTTCGTCCCAGATTCAGGGACGAATCTTTGAATTCGTCCTTGATTTTGGGACGAATACAATGATTCGTCCCTGATTCAGGGACGAATCATTGAATTCGTCCCAGATTCAGGGACGAAACAATAAATTCGTCCCAGAATCTGGGACGAATTCACTGATTTGTCCTAGATTCAGGGACGAATCCAAAATTCATCCCAGAATCAGGGACGAATCAGTGAATTCGTCCCTGATTCAGGGATGAATTTATTGTTTCGTCCCTAATTTTGGGACGAATCCAAATATTCATCCCAAAAATTGAGAAATCATGATAAATTGGGGACGAATTTGTTTCTTTACAAAATTCATCCCAAATTATTCAAATTTTTTCGAATATAATGAATATTATCAATTTAACTACGTTCAATATATCCATACAGATATAAAATAGTACAAATCAATACATATCATCATATCCATAGAAATATAAAACATCCAAATATCCATACAGATATAAAATAGTACAAATCAATACATATCATCATATCCATACAAATATAAAACATTCAAATATCCATACAGATATAAAATTTCCAAACGAAACATATCATCATATCCATATGATACAGATAACATCCAAATATAGTACAAGATAAATGATCACATATAATCCATAGAAATCCATAAAGTCATGAAAAAAACTACAAGAACATCAAGATATCAACCTCTTCCATTGGCAATCTTGCTTCTTTCATTTTCTTCTTTTCCTACATAAACAAACAAATAACTGAATGAGTTATTCAGGAAATGTGGTTGACATAACAAAATGTGCTTTATCGCTAACAATGGTGTTGGTGCTTGGATGGCTATAGAGGGGGGGTGAATGTAGCCAGACACAAAACTTAGCTTCTTTTGAACTCTCTGCACTTAAGGGTTAGCAGCAGCGGAAACAAACAACACAAACAGAATTGCAGAAATGAAAACAAACCAAACAGACGCTAACTCGAGGATGTACAAGGTTCGGGGATAACTTGCCCCTACTCCTTGGCGTGCCCGTAAGGTGGGCGATCCCTTGATCGTCGACAGATCAAGCCCCGGTGAACCCCGGATAGTAACAACCTCCTTCTCAGTGGAGAAACCTCTCCACAATCGCCTCAGTAGGATAACACGATAAGTACAGAGACACAAGAAGAAGCTTCTCACAATAGATGACACAGGATCGCTCAAGCACGAAGCCTTACAGAGAGCTCAGCACACAGCCAAAACCTTCACTAGTTTTTCTGTCTGTTCTTTTTCTGCTCCTCTGCTTCCAGCTTCGTCTTAAGCTCCTACTCCCATCGTCAAGCATCCACTGAGCCACAGCCCAACCCCCTGACTCCCTAAGCACTCAGTCCACTAAAGACCTCTTCAGCCGAGCCTCCGTCAGTCACTAGCCGCGCCAGGAACGCCAGACGTCCGTTGAAACCTGAGAAGAGGAAAACGTCCAAACCTGCTCAAAGGAAAGTCCCAGTTGACTCTCCTCCATTGTTTGAATCCTCCCTGTATCACCTGCACACTTAGCAGAAGCTTAGCAAAGCGTACCACAAAGAAATCGACAGTGTATCAGAAAAAATGCAGAGAAAACAGACACGATCAGAGCGTCTGACAGCGATTTCAAATTAAAGTGATCGGTCCACAGACCGATCAGAGATGACCATGATCGGTCACCAGACCGATCAGGGAAAGCCCTGAACGATCAAGCTCCAGCCTGATCGGTCCACAATGAGAAACCAGGAATCGCGGACTTCTTGTGATCGGTCACACTGATCGATCAAGTATTGGGGATCGGTCACCAGACCGATCCAATAGCTGAAGACAGAACCTTCAGCTTTTTCCAATTCCCGCAGGCCAAAACCCCTGATCGGTCACCTGACCGATCAGGGTGTGCCCTGATCGGTCTGGTGACCGATCAGGTCAATCCCTGACCGATCAGGAGCCATTCTGATCGATCAGGGTGAGAAACCTCCAACATTTTGATCGGTCAACCTGATCGATCAAAGGTTTCTCCAAAAACCTTCTGACCACTCTTTGATCGTTCACCAGAACGATCAGAAGCCAAACAGAAACCTTTCTGTTCTCTCCCTGATCTATCACCAGACCGATCAGACGTCCTTGGTTTGGTCACCAGACCGATCCACAATAGGGAGTTCGTGCCAACTCCATGATCGGTCACCAGACCGATCCAGCGACTCTCAATTCAACTCTAAGTCAAGAGAACGGCTCCCTAGCCTTCTCTGACTCATGCTTAGTCCCCCGGACCAAGACTTCGTGCCCAGCTTCACTCACGGGACTTCATTCAACCTAGCTTCACTCACTAGGACCTGGCTTCACTCACCAGGGTTTTGGTCACCCGGCTTCACTCACCGAGATTTCATTCAACCTAGCTTCACTCGCTAGGACCTGGCTTCACTCACCAGGGTTTCGGTCACCCGGCTTTACTCACCGGGATCTGGCTTCACTCACTGAGATTTCAATCACCTGGCTTCACTCACCAGGACCCGGTTTCACTCACCGGGATTTCAATCACCTGGCTTCACTCACCAGGACCCGACTTCATTCTCCGGGATTTCGGTCAGCTGACTTCACTTACTAGGACCCGGCTTCACTCACCGGGATTTTAATCAACCTAGCTTCACTCGCTAGGATTTCAATCACTCCGTGCCCAGTCCCCGACCAAGACTTAATCCGAATTCACTTAACCAAACTTAAATTGGTATCAACACCAAAACAATAATCAGGCAGACTACATCAACAAATGGTACATTACAAAATGTGCTTAACATAATAAAATGTTCTTTTCTTACCTAACAAAATGCAACCTCCTAATAATCAAATCAAGGTATATGACTAGCTAGCTAGGATTAAATTCCATTGCATCTAATTAGTACAATATTCCCATAGTTTCCATGCATGCCCTACTCGCAAAAACCATTCTTCCAATAAGCATGTGGACAGAGATTTTTGTTTGCAGTTTCTATCATCATACATGAGTCTAGTTTATAAACCATATAAAAATAATAACCTCTAATTAACATGTCATAGTTTTCAGATTGGAAAGAAATCTATGTAATGATAAGCTCTTAAGAATTAGAACAACCTCTATGTATCTGAAATTTGAAAAACACGATGTCATTTCAATCTTCTTAGCTAACAAATGCAAAACTTAATAGAACATAATTCCTGGAGAGACATTGTTGCCTTCAACTTTCATAAAGATACTAAGTTCCACAATTTACATGCATTTTTTTTATCGAGAAAGATTTCTTTTGTACAAATGATGGTACAACATTTGGAATAATCAATAAACCAGATAAGCAAGTGCAGGAGGAGGAATTACATGATTGCCATAATGAACAATATTTTCCTGGGGTCCATCCTTGAAGATTTTTGATGTCGTACTTTTCCTTCATGTGCACCATTACGTGGTGCTGGAGCAGTTACTGGTAGAGTAGGCAATGCATTTGACCAGAAAGGTAGCAACATCCTTAGACACTTGTTGCGAAAGGGACCTGCAGCCAGTAAAATCAGTGAGCTATAAATTAAAATAAATTGTTGCTAGCTAGCTAGTATAGATGAAGGTCACTTTTATCAATCCAAGCCAATCTCACATCCAGACCATAAGATTAAGTGAGTAATGATTACCGGAAGGCTACCACCAATCCATCAGTGAACCGAATCCATAGTTCATTTATATATAATATTCTCATCCAAAAGCAGTGTTTCTCATTATTAATTCATTTTTGGGAAAGTAATTGGTATTGAACTGCTGAATAGCTGCAAAATCCATAGTGAACCATATTGTTTCGGAAGCATGAAGGTCCATTTTATCAAATTTCCAGATGTAAATAATCTAATAAGTGGATAGTCCACATGCAAAAAGAAATCACTCGGAGATAATCTAGGTTGCAGTCGATTGCTAGGAGCCTAGAATTGATTTGGAGCATCTTGAGTGAAGGAAAATAGCATAACCATTCTGATGACTCACGACACTGCCACTCTGGAATCACCATCTTTCACCTTGCACATAGCTGACAAATGCATGCATAACCTTGTAATGACTATATATCAATATACAGGGTAGATTATTGGCCATCCTTTTCCTAAAAAGGGCAATACACTTGTTGTCCACAAGCACCCAAAATCCAAAGAAAATGCACTTTCCAATTCATGAGTTTTATTTGTTTATGAAATCGATTATGCAATAGGAGTTAAGTCTATGATTAACGATTCAATTCACATAGGTAATATATATCACAAACATTCACATAACTCGATGTAAACACAAAGAGAGAACCTGCCATCATCTTACTATTGGGTCTTGGATGGCTATAGGGGAGATGAATGTAGTCAGACACAAACTATTCGCTTCTTTTAGGTTTTCTGCACTTGAAGGTTAGCAACAGTGGAAGCAAACAAGCAGAAAGAGAAATGCAAAAATCAAAGACGCTAACACGGAGAATTTACAAGGTTCGGGGATAACTTGCCCCTACTCCTTGGCGTGCCCGTAAGGTGGGCGATCCCTTGATCGTCGACAGATCAAGCCCCGGTGAACCCCGGATAGTAACAACCTCCTTCTCAGTGGAGAAACCTCTCCACAATCGCCTCAGTAGGATAACACGATAAGTACAGAGACACAAGAAGAAGCTTCTCACAATAGATGACACAGGATCGCTCAAGCACGAAGCCTTACAGAGAGCTCAGCACACAGCCAAAACCTTCACTAGTTTTTCTGTCTGTTCTTTTTCTGCTCCTCTGCTTCCAGCTTCGTCTTAAGCTCCTACTCCCATCGTCAAGCATCCACTGAGCCACAGCCCAACCCCCTGACTCCCTAAGCACTCAGTCCACTAAAGACCTCTTCAGTCGAGCCTCCGTCAGTCACTAGCCGCGCCAGGAACGCCAGACGTCCGTTGAAACCTGAGAAGAGGAAAACGTCCAAACCTGCTCAAAGGAAAGTCCCAGTTGACTCTCCTCCATTATTTGAATCCTCCCTATATCACCTGCACACTTAGCAGAAGCTTAGCAAAGCGTACCACAAAGAAATCGGCAGTGTATCAGAAAAATGCAGAGAAAACAGACACGATCAGAGCGTCTGACAGCGATTTCAAATTAAAGTGATCGGTCCACAGACCGATCAGAGATGACCATGATCGGTCACCAGACCGATCAGGGAAAGCCCTGAACGATCAAGCTCCAGCCTGATCGGTCCACAATGAGAAACCAGGAATCGCGGACTTCTTGTGATCGGTCACACTGATCGATCAAGTATTGGGGATCGGTCACCAGACCGATCCAATAGCTGAAGACAGAACCTTCAGCTTTTTCCAATTCCCGCAGGCCAAAACCCCTGATCGGTCACCTGACCGATCAGGGTGTGCCCTGATCGGTCTGGTGACCGATCAGGTCAATCCCTGACCGATCAGGAGCCATTCTGATCGATCAGGGTGAGAAACCTCCAACATTTTGATCGGTCAACCTGATCGATCAAAGGTTTCTCCAAAAACCTTCTGACCACTCTTTGATCGTTCACCAGAACGATCAGAAGCCAAACAGAAACCTTTCTGTTCTCTCCCTGATCTATCACCAGACCGATCAGACGTCCTTGGTTTGGTCACCAGACCGATCCACAATAGGGAGTTCGTGCCAACTCCATGATCGGTCACCAGACCGATCCAGCGACTCTCAATTCAACTCTAAGTCAAGAGAACGACTCCCTAGCCTTCTCTGACTCATGCTTAGTCCCCCGGACCAAGACTTCGTGCCCAGCTTCACTCACGGGACTTCATTCAACCTACTTCACTCACTAGGACCTGGCTTCACTCACCAGGGTTTTGGTCACCCGGCTTCACTCACCGAGATTTCATTCAACCTAGCTTCACTCGCTAGGACCTGGCTTCACTCACCAGGGTTTCGGTCACCCGGCTTTACTCACCGGGACCCGGCTTCACTCACTGAGATTTCAATCACCTGGCTTCACTCACCAGGACCCGGTTTCACTCACCGGGATTTCAATCACCTGGCTTCACTCACCAGGACCCGACTTCATTCTCCGGGATTTCGGTCAGCTGACTTCACTTACTAGGACCCGGCTTCACTCATCGGGATTTTAATCAACCTAGCTTCACTCGCTAGGATTTCAATCACTCCGTGCCCAGTCCCCGACCAAGACTTAATCCGAATTCACTTAACCAAACTTAAATCGGTATCAACACCAAAACAATAATCAGGCAGACTACATCAACAAATGGTACATTACAAAATGTGCTTAACATAATAAAATGTTCTTTTCTTACCTAACAAAATGCAACCTCCTAATAATCAAATCAAGGTATATGACTAGCTAGCTAGGATTAAATTCCATTGCATCTAATTAGTACAATATTCCCATAGTTGCCATGCATGCCCTACTCGCAAAAACCATTCTTCCAATAAGCATGTGGACAGAGATTTTTGTTTGCAGTTTCTATCATCATACATGAGTCTAGTTTATAAACCATATAAAAATAATAACCTCTAATTAACATGTCATAGTTTTCAGATTGGAAAGAAATCTATGTAATGATAAGCTCTTAAGAATTAGAACAACCTCTATGTATCTGAAATTTGAAAAACACGATGTCATTTCAATCTTCTTAGCTAACAAATGCAAAACTTAATAGAACATAATTCCTGGAGAGACATTGTTGCCTTCAACTTTCATAAAGATACTAAGTTCCACAATTTACATGCATTTTTTTTATCGAGAAAGATTTCTTTTGTACAAATGATGGTACAACATTTGGAATAATCAATAAACCAGATAAGCAAGTGCAGGAGGAGGAATTACATGATTGCCATAATGAACAATATTTTCCTGGGGTCCATCCTTGAAGATTTTTGATGTCGTACTTTTCCTTCATGTGCACCATTACGTGGTGCTGGAGCAGTTACTGGTAGAGTAGGCAATGCATTTGACCAGAAAGGTAGCAACATCCTTAGACACTTGTTGCGAAAGGGACCTGCAGCCAGTAAAATCAGTGAGCTATAAATTAAAATAAATTGTTGCTAGCTAGCTAGTATAGATGAAGGTCACTTTTATCAATCCAAGCCAATCTCACATCCAGACCATAAGATTAAGTGAGTAATGATTACCGGAAGGCTACCACCAATCCATCAGTGAACCGAATCCATAGTTCATTTATATATAATATTCTCATCCAAAAGCAGTGTTTCTCATTATTAATTCATTTTTGGGAAAGTAATTGGTATTGAACTGCTGAATAGCTGCAAAATCCATAGTGAACCATATTGTTTCGGAAGCATGAAGGTCCATTTTATCAAATTTCCAGATGTAAATAATCTAATAAGTGGATAGTCCACATGCAAAAAGAAATCACTCGGAGATAATCTAGGTTGCAGTCGATTGCTAGGAGCCTAGAATTGATTTGGAGCATCTTGAGTGAAGGAAAATAGCATAACCATTCTGATGACTCACGACACTGCCACTCTGGAATCACCATCTTTCACCTTGCACATAGCTGACAAATGCATGCATAACCTTGTAATGACTATATATCAATATACAGGGTAGATTATTGGCCATCCTTTTCCTAAAAAGGGCAATACACTTGTTGTCCACAAGCACCCAAAATCCAAAGAAAATGCACTTTCCAATTCATGAGTTTTATTTGTTTATGAAATCGATTATGCAATAGGAGTTAAGTCTATGATTAACGATTCAATTCACATAGGTAATATATATCACAAACATTCATATAACTCGATGTAAACACAAAGAGAGAACCTGTCGACTGGCGACCCACGCTCCTGGGTAAGCCCAAGCCCGAGGGAACTTTTGTAACGACTCGGCCCATCGACCCGACCCCTCGGTCCCTTGGACGGCCAAATTTCATTTTTGACGGCCCAACAACCTAGCCTCTTTGGTCGTCGACCGTCGACCGTGTCGTTACTAACTAGGATTTCCCACCCCTGGCCAGTGGATTTTTATCTTCCCCGGGATTCGAACTCTAGACCTCCAGGCTAAGTACTAGAGTGTATGAATCATAGTAGTCAAGTGAGCCGCACTTACTTGGCTACAAGGATTCATAAACTCTAGTACTTAGACTGGAGGTCTAGAGTTCGAATCCCGGGGAAGGCAAAAATCCACTGGTTATGGGTGGGAAGTCCTAGTGAGTAATGGCACGGTCGACGGTCGACGATCAAAGGGGTCAGGTTGTTGGGCCGCCAAAAATGGAATTTGGCCGCCCAAGGGACCGAGAGGTCGGGTCGACGGGCCGGGTCGTTACAACTTTAGCCAACACTTCATCGCAAACCCGCAGTCGCCCCCATTACTCAGTGCCCCCAGTCGACACCTTAATCACAGGCCCTCAGTCGGCCTCATTACTCAATGCCCCCAATCGGCATTTTCTCTTCAAGGGTCCTCAATCGGCCTTAGCCTGCCCTAGCCGACAGAACAACCACTCCCTGACATCAGATTACCTGAAACAGTACGGGGTCGGCGCAAGACTGGGGTCACTCTGGTCCTAGCAACGGATATCTCGCTGATGACTTGATCTTCCTGTCACACCCTGTCCCCCCGTACTACGACCACATACCTGATGTCAGGCCGAGCGGCGCCAAAAGGCACCAACCATTAAGTTGACAGTGCCCCTTTCCTTAACACAGTATGCACTACTTTATCCTGCCACCTCTGGGCATGCATCACCTTGTCCTCGCTATATGACAACAAGTGGCAGGTGGGGCAGGAGCTGTCAGCTTCCCCGGCTATATAAACATCTTCACTCCGCATCTCTCAGGTACGCGTAATAGTGTATTGTCTACTATTTTATTGCTTTCCATTCGCTTGCCACCGTCGAGTACTGACTTGACCGTCGGAGTGCTTGGCCGGGAATTTTTCTCGGCGGGTTCTAACGGTCTCTGTCTTGCAGGACAGGAGCAAGCTAGCTCAGCGTATAGCTTCGGCGATCTCACGCTCCCCGGAGGATCATCTCGCTCTTAGGACCGCCACCTCACTTCGCGACAGGATCAACTATCCATATCAATCCTCGTTTGTCTTGTTTATTGATCCTGTCGCGAAGTGAGCTGGACGCCCTTACAGCTGAGTGAGCCTCCGTGGAAAGCGAGGTCGCTGAGGTGGCTTAACGAACGAGATCGCCTCTAACTTGCAAGACAGAGACCGTTAGAACCCGCCGGGAAAAGTCCCCGGCCAGGCACTCCGATGGTCAAGTCAATACTCGGTGTTGGCGATGGAAAGCAATAGAATAGTAAGAATTGCACTATTGCGCGTACCTGAGGAATGCGAAGTGAGGAGGCTTATATAGCCGGGGAAGCTGACAGCTCCTGCCCCGCCTGCCACCTGTCATAACATAGCGAGGACAAGGTAATGCATACCCAGAGGTGGCAGGATAAAGTAGTGCATGCTGTATTAAGGAAAGGGGCACTGTCAACTTAAGGGTTGGCGCCGTTGGACGCCGCTTGGCCTGACATCAGGGTATGTGGTCTTGGTACAGGGGGGACAGGATATGGCAGGAAGATCAATACCTCGGCGAGTTATCCGCCACTTGGGACCAGGATGGTTCCAGTCCTGCGCCGACCCCGTACAGCTTCTGGTAGCCTAGTGTCAGGGAGTGATTGTGCCGACTGGAGGCACTGAGTAACGAGGTCGGCTGAGGGCCTGTGAGGGTGCCGACTGGGGGCACTGAGTAACGAGGCTGGCTGAGAGTCTGTGAGGGTGCCGACTGGGGGCACTGAGTAACGAGGCCGGCTGAGGGCCTGTGAGGGTGCCGACTGGGGGCACTGAGTAACGCCTCCTCCAGCTTGGGCTTACCCCCGGAGCGTGGACCGCCACGCGTCTGCGAGCAGCCAAGCATGGATGAATCTTAGAGCATGGACATCTGACCCGGGATCTGACTAATACTAAAGCGCGTGGGCCACAACGCTTAAACCCAGGAACCCGAGCCCCCTTGCCACCTATCCGGCGGGCCCCTACAACCCACTGACCATCTTCTTTCTGACTAGCCGCCAGGTTGTCGGGCCAGGCTACACACAAACTGGCCCGGGATCATTTATTATTATTTTTTTTAAATGAAAAAATCACTAATAATTTCAGCATGTGGCCAAGAGTAGGGATGGAAACAGGCCAGGCCAGGCCAGACTTTCACCTTAACAGGCCAGGCCTGTATAATAGCAAACAGGTCTGAGCCTGACCTGTGGCCTGTTACAGGCTTTATTTTAGGCCTGAGCCTGGCCTGTTCGATAGCCTGGCCTGGCCTGTGGCCTGTTTACAGAGCCTATAATTTAATTCGAAAACATGATAGATATAGATTTGAAGCTAGCAATATTAATCAAAACAGATATGATTTGTTAGTTAGGTGAGTGTAGATAAGTATTGGCTTGGGCAGGAGGCCAGGGATCGAAACTCTACATTTACATTATATTTTGACATTTGGTAATTTATAGAATACATGTTTAACAGGCCCAGGCCGGTTATAGAATACATGTTTAACAGGCCCAGGCCGGCCTGTCAGGATTTATAGGCTTTATATTAAACCTGGGCCTGGCCTGATAAGAAAATCAGACTTTCAAAAAAGTTTATTTATTATTTTAATTTTTAACAGGTCAGGCCAAATACATATCAGACCACAGGCTCCTGACAGACCGCCTGACCTATTTCCATCCCTAGCCAAGAGGATGGTAAATGTTAATTAATAAATTTAGCATTTACCGTGGCCACGTTACTTACTCGATCCCACCTCCATTTCCAATTAAAAATAAAAAAGAAAAAGGCATAAATTAATTGCAAGCCAGCTGGCGTACCATTAACTTCGAGTCCATTTGTAGCAGATCCAGCCAGAAATGGACTCGGCTCACCCAATCTTTTCCAACCGGCGCAACCTAAAAAGCCGTCCACTTTCTCGCTCTCTGACATCGCCTACGGTCGGTCAAATTACCGGGTAGTGCCCCCACACCGTGAGCTGGATCTCGTCCGATCGCCGATTCGCTCCGCACGATCTCGATCGGACGTTTGGGATCGCTCTATCGGTCTTAAATGTCGGCGAAGCGGGAACATTTAATGCAACAAGCAGGTGGCGAAGGGTGCGGCGAATGAGCAGGACCTATGCGCAAAGCCGGCCCTAGGGGGAGGCAACCAAGGCAATTGTCTAGGGTCTCCTCCATTTTAGGGCCTCAAAAAAATTTTTTTTAAGTATTATATTTAATATTTTAATGGATAATTTTTAATGGCTATGGGCAATTGGGCATGAACGAACCAAGTCGGCGAAGGGGCTGCTGCATTTTTTTTAATTTTTAATGGCTTGAACGAAACAAAATATATATATATATATTATATATATATATATATATATATATATTTTTGTAAAATTTTATTTCTCTCTTAATTGTCAATTTTGCGCAACAAAAAGCACGAAGAGTATGAACATTTTGTATTTTTGTGATTAGATTTAGTTTATATATGTGGAGGAGTTACTGAAATTGATATAACAATGGAGGAATTCTTAATTTAATTTTTGAAAGTTTTATATTTACGTAATATATTGAGTATTCATGATAATCATGTATATTTAATTGTCAGTTATTTTATATTTAATTAAAAAAATTATATAAGATTTTTATTTAAAAATTAGCCTAGGGCCTCCAATTTCCTGGAGACGGCCCTACCTATGCGCGCAGATCTGTATAGCATTCTCCATTGCAACAAGCATCAATGCAGATACACCTCTACCTTGGACCCCAATCTCCTTAATCTCGCTTTTGGGCAGTATCGTCGATGTTGGTGGCACAGCTACTGCTCAGCACATCACCCTGCTCGTCCCACGACAGAAGAATCACAGATTTATGAAGCTTGTAAGAGTTCCATGAATCAGATGTTGGATGTGTGGAAGGACATTATTGACACTCATGAAAGCGAAATAAAGCCTCAGTCATAACAAGCAAATTCTTCTACTGCTACACTCCGGTGTCAGCCTCAATGCCCTCACCCCATAGTAGCATCGTCTAGTAGTTCTCCCAAACCCACCAAAACCAACAAAGCAAGTAGTAGAGAAAGAAGGTTAAATCAATAAAATGTTAAATTAGATAATTATATTATCTAAGTTGAACCAAACAATATTAGGTTATATTTTATTTTTCATAATCATAGTTATAGGATTACTTGGTAATCACAAAACCAAGGAATATATAATAACTTGAACCAAATTCACCCTAAGTGAGTTGTCCCTATCTAAGAGAAACATAAAAAGACACTTGTGAATGCTTTCTGTGTGGAACAATATTGTTGTTGGGGATTTTTGCATGAAATATGTTTAGTTTTATGATAAACACGTACCAATAGTGAAAAACAAGATCTAACATGTGAAAGACATAGTCATAGATCAAAGAAGTTAGTATATGAATAATACTTTTCCTATGACGTTCAAAGAAAATACATCAACTAGCAAATCTTACAAAACTTGCCCTTGTTAGCGTTCGCACCGAGTAAACTTCAATATGACTTCATAAGACACAAGTTGTCTCTTCATTTGGTACTAGCCAAAATAAGGAGATGACATGAGAGAAAAGGTCGACGACTCACAAGGTGTAACCGGCGGTACACAAAAAGAATTTGGACAACTTTTGGCCCATTGCAATCAAGAGGCTTTGGCACCTTGATGAGCGTGGCACATGGAGATGGTCGGCGATAATCCAAGGGGCTCCAACACAAAGGGGCAACGACACCTTGCTTGGGGCTGTGACACAAGGCTTGGGCGACACCTTGCTTGTGCGACAAGAATAAGAGAAGAGGACGAATAAGAAACCCTTAAAAAATTAATTCATCACTTCTTATTCTAAGGAGAGATATTTATATACCTCTTCAATTGGACTTAGGAACAAGTCATGACCCATGCCCGAGCCCAAGCCTAAGCCTAAGCTCATGTCTCATGAGTAGGTACAACTTGCCTAGAATAGACATGACATATTAGCGCTTCCATCGCGATAAATACTTTTCATATTTATCTTCGCTTGATCCAACCAAACTTAATCTTTTTCTCACTTTGAGAATCTTATTTTCTAATTTATTATTAGGTCTTTAAGATATACTTGTAGTATATATGATCCAATAAGTTTCCAGTTATATTTGATCATTCATAATTAATCATTAATTATGAATCGATCATGAGTAACACCTAGTAGTACATCACAATCCCCAATTAATCGAAAAATCATAATTGATTTCAGAACATCTTTTAAATTCTTCAATAGCTACAGTTATTAGTAAACATATTCTTTTCACTCATCTTATATCATTTGGTTCAGAACATAATTTATGTGTCAGTTTCAACTAGGCTAACTATATCATACCTAGTCCAAGTTATAGTTCCTTGTCCTATGAATTCGAATAACTCAAAAACACATGTCTAAAAAGACTATTCTCTCGACGTGTTTGTTTTAGCCAAAGATTCTGAGTAATAATTCTGATAAGAGACCGTAGTATATACGTCTCATTTATAAAAAGAGTGGTGAATCCTTAATAAAAGGAGTGGTCAAACATTTTCGGACATATTGACTTATACCTAATCATCCCTGACCCACACTTCTTAGGAGATGTTATGCCAAGATGTCAAAGTATAAGTCTCCATGACCAAGATAATTTGAATACCTTATGTGAAAATTTACACTCGTAATCCAATGAGATCTTCATAGACATATAAAGAAATAATGAAATCTCATAGTAGTTTACATCCAATGAATTAGTTATTCATAACTAGCATCCATATGCTAATTCTCAACATTCAATGCTTCCAACCAGTGAGGATAGGCTGCTTGGATAAATCAATGAGTATAACATGTGTTAGTCTTATAAAATTGATGATATTCAATATAATGAATTCATCGATTAGGGAATATTTTGATACGTATATAATTACACATAATAAGATACTCAATAATTGTGATACAATCATAATTGCTCTCATGCTATGCATTATAGGGTGAATTTCATTAATTGAGTTTAAGATTAAATCAGATATATATAAAATACACACTCAAATAGTGAATTTTATTTATTAAATGAATAATATAATATTAAATGTGATTGTCTTTAGGATACCTCTCAAATATTACACTTATCGACTAAAATAAAGTGTCAGATTTTTGCTTTCGGAGGCATAATAGAGAAGAGATTAGATTTATATATACGGATAGAGAGGGAGAAAAATATTAAAGTTGCATACATCTTAAACATCGAAATTATTTTAAAATTAAAATATTTTAAATGTGACGCATATGTGTTGGGACCGGGTGCATGTTGACATGGATGCGGGTTCGTAATTTTAAAATTAATTACGTGCAGCGGAAGGTTTAACATAAATAATTTCTCTAATTATTTAACCATACATCTAAGCATGCAATTTTATCTTGTGTAGACATGATCATATATTTGAAATTTTACAGAAACATAAACTAATTTACGTATTACCTCGCGTAACTCGAAGGAAGGGACGAGATCCAACCGTAAGCGTCCCTTGGAAGCTCCGCCTCTATTCGCGTCCACGCCGAGTATCTTCGGGATGACTTCGCAAAGCCACGAGTTTCGTGTTCTGGAGAACTACTAGATTATCCGAGAACGCGACGAGAAAAATCAAGAGAGAAGTCGGAAGACTAACCTCAAAAGGATGGTCGGCTGGTGCTCCTTCTTGGGGCTGGTTGGCGCATGGCAAGAAGGGGAGAAGAGAAGGGGAGAAAGAGAGGGAGAGAGTCTATGTCTTCATCTCTATGATTATTACCTAAGCCTTGCCTTGGGTCCTTTATATAGTGACCTCTCAACCATAAACCTCTCAAATATGGAATAACTTATTCCATCATGCCAAATTTGATTTTATATCATGGTTAAAATCATATTTTAATTCATGATAAAAATCAATCAAGTCTCTTCTCTCATATGGAATAAATTTCCTTATCATGGTAAATCAATCCATGATTGATTTTATAAAAATAAACCAATCTATGGTTCATTTTAATTTTCATAAACCAAACCTTGGTTTATTATATAAAAATTTATATCATCCATAATTTTATAAAATAAACCACACTTGGTTTATTTTATAAATTGAACCAAAACTTGGTTCTCTCCCTTTGTTGTAGGCCCTCTTTGGTCGGCCCATCCAAGCCAAGCCCCAATGAATTAAACTTATTTAATTCATCTATTAAGTCTTCAAAAGACTTAGCCATTTTACGCTTCCGATGCGTCTCTGATAAATTCAGATTCGACTTATCATTTGGCTCAACCAAACTTTATCTCTCTTGATTGGAAAATTTAATTTTCAACTCGTTTTAAATCCCTCGGATTACTCGTAGTGCGTGTGACTAAATAGGCTTTCGATTTATGTTGGCCGTCTATAATTAATCAATTAATTATAGAACGATCATGAGTGATACCTAGTAGTATATCATGATCCCCAATTAATCGAAAGATCAACGGTTGACCTCAGAAACAATTCTAAAACCCTTTAGCAGCTATAATGAATCGTGCCCCATTCCCTTCACCATCTTATACTCACTTGGTTCAGGACATGATCTATGTGTGTCAGTCCTCACTAGGCTGACTACGTCACACCTAGTCCAAGTAATGTTTTCTCGTCCTACGGATTCTAATTACTCTCATGTATTTAAGAGATTCATACTCTGAACATGTGATGCTCTGGCCAGAGGCTTCGAGTAACAATCCGACGATAGGCCTCGGGTATACATCTCCTCGCAAGGAGTGGTGAATCCTTTGTAGGCTGTTCAAACATCTTCAGACACTTCGGCTTATACCCAATCATCCTGGGTCCACACCTCCTTGGAGACACTTGCTTAAGATGTCAAAGTATAAGTCTCCATGACCAAGATGACTTGAACACCGCAAGTCAAAAGAATATCGCATTTAAGCTGCAGTAAGAACTTCACTGACATATCTATATATAGACTACCATATGAAGTTTTACAGCCAGTCACTCCAATGAACTAGTTCCCTTAACTAGCATTCATGTTTATCTCCGGACATTTCAATGTCACCAGCCAGTGAGAATCAGCTGATTAGAGAATAACTCATGCTAGCCTCAACAGAATTGATAGTGTCCGTATTTATCAATTCATCGACTAGGGACAATTTCAATACTTCACAATTGCACATGTAGAGATAATCACTAGTTGTGAATTCATCACAAATTCTCTCATGCTGTGAATTGTATTACGGACAATCAGTAAATGAGTTTAAGATCTCAATCAAATACACAAACATGTATACTCAAATAGTGAATATTCATTTATTAAAATAAATGATTACAATCATAAGGCGATTGCCTTAGGACACTTCTCTCATATCACTAATAATATGTATTAACAATCATCAATAGAAGTTGGAAAGAAGCAATTCATAGAAGCATAGAATAGTGGCAAAGGCGATTTACTCATCCTCAGCGTCCCTGCCAACTCGTCCCGGAGCCAACACGGAAGAGGTAAATCACGGGGGCTACTAGTTTGGATACTATGGTTAGTACGTAAGGAGGACAAATATACTTTGTCAGATTTTAATTTCTAGACTTTATGATAATAATATTCAAATATTAATTATCGATCTATCCCATGAAAAATATAAGGAGAATAGAATGGAACTGTCATATAGAAGTCATTGATAAATATCGAAGTGTGATATGAAAAATTTTCAAATCTATGCAGGTGTGCATTAGTCAATTTCCGTTTTCTTTACTCCAATGACGTGGTAACGGAACTTTTCCTTTCTCTTACGTCCTTTCCCTACAACAGCCCTTTTTCCACTCTCTCTCCAACATTATAGAAACCACCGGGTGGTTTCCATAAATGTTCCCTCTTTGCTGGCATTTAAGAACAACGGAGCAATCCCAGACGTCCGATCGAGATCGTGCGGAGCGAATCGGGCGATCGGAAGAGATCCAGCTCGCGGTGTGTGCGCACTACCCAGTAATATGACCGAACGCGGGTGGTGTCAGAGAGCGATAAATGGATGGCTTTTATAGGTTAACGCGGGCTATAAAAGGTGAGCGCGGTGGGAAGCGATGGGGTGAGCTAGGCTAATTCGATCATGCTTATACATGCACTGTCCTAAGAGGGTTGATCCTGTCCTAAAGCCCTGCCCCATCTGTCTCACTCTCCGATGACGGCCGGAGAATTGTTCGATCGCCGACGGCTAACGAATCGCCCTGAACAAAATTATACCCTGGGGTACGGTAAATCCGTCGGGATCGCCGTAATTGCGATCTCGCCGAATTCATCGTCGAATCCGACGAGATTGCAATTCCGACCGATTCACCGTTCTTCTAGGATATCATTTGATTCGGTACGACGATCAAAATCCATCGGTGATATCCGATCGACGATCGGACGACTCGCCGAGCGTCGTCGGGTGCAGGACATGTGCTTTTTTGGGACAGAGGATCCCAATTGCTGTTCTAACCTCTCTATCTCTCTCCTATGAGGAGGAAAGAAAGGGAGATGGGGGAGAATAAATCCTCTGTCTCCAATGACATTCTATCCCCATGTCCCAACTTATCGACGATGGCCGACGAATCCTCTAATCGTCGATCGGACACCATCGGCGGCCGAAGACCGCCGCCCCGAACAAAACTATACCTTAGGAGGTACGGTGAACCTGTCGGGAATCGTCACAATTGCGATCTCGCCGGATTCACTGTCGAATTCGACGATATTACAATTACGACGATCTCGACCAATTCACTGTTCTCCCAGGATATTATTTGATTCAGGACGACGATTAAAGACTAATGATGGTGTCCGATCAACGATCGGAAGAATCGTCAGTCATCGCCGACGAGTCTAAGACACGGAGACACGGGATCCTCGGGACAGAGGATCCCATTTGGAGATATTGAGAGGAGGCCGTGCATACAACGATATTAAATAAAAAATAATAAATAAAATTTAATAATATAACAGTCATAAATATAATTTCGATGGTTAATAAAATTACGTGCGGAGAGAGAGATAATAATTACACGTCATAATATTACCTGTGACAAATTAAATTAAATTAACTTGAAGATTTAAATATTAAAAAGGTTCTCTCTTTCAACCAGTAATGCTAATATTTTTTATAAACTGAATTTTGATTTAAGAAAATCTAAATTTGTAAAAACAGTTTTAAAAAATCAGATTTATATAAATCTTATACTATTATAACGATCCGACCCTTTGGGCGGCCCAATTGACGGCTCATTTGGCAGCTCTCGGCCCCTTGGATGGCCAAATCCTATTTGTGAGTAACGACCGCCCAAAAAGTCGCTAAAAGGGCCGCCAAATAAAATTTGACCGTCTAAAGGACCGAAGGCCACCAAGTGGCCGCCGAGGATCGCCAAATTTTTTATTTTTGTTGTTAACTTAACTTTTCATATTTTGAATGTGTTTTCCAACACATTTTTATTACTCCAACTGCTTTGATAATGAATATAAAAAATATTATAAATTATAAAAATTCATTTATAATTAATACAAAATGATAATAATGTAATTTTAACCGCTAATAAATTCTCATCAAAGTTCCAATAAACCGATGATTTTTGTCAATAATAACATTTTATAATTCATTCGAAAACATCAATGATGATTAAGAAAAAAATACATAAGATATCACACATTGATCAAACTTGAGATAAATACATACCAAATAGAGTTGAGAAACCGGCGTTATTTAAATTCATCAAAAAATTTTAATAATTTTAAAAATTTTAAAAATGTTAAAGATATTATAAAACATATGAAATGCTGTAAAAATTTAAAAGATATTGAATGTGAGAGAAAAAATAAAAACATTAAACATTAAAAGAAAATATTGAATTCAAAAGAAATTAATTTCCTTTCGTATTTAAAAAATTTATAAAAATATATTAAATTTTTTATAATCTTGAATACAAATAAAGAATAAAATAAAATAAAAAGAAATTGTGGAAGAAAAAAAGATAAATTAAATGAAAAAAATAAAAAAATAAGATATATATATATAAATATTTTAAAAATTAAAAAATTAAAATTTAACAAATGAACAGTTGAATCTGACTTTTTTTAATCTCTAAAAAATATATATTAGAAAACAAATCCACTGTCCCGAATCCCAACTCGCCGGTGATGATCGGTGAGTCCTCCGATCGTCGATCAGACACTACAGACGACCTTCGGCCGACGCCCCAAACAAAATTATATCCTAGGGGGTACGGTGAACTCGTCGAAAATCGTCACAATTGTGATCTCGCCGGATTCACCATCAAATCCGACGTGATCGCAATTGCGACGGTCTTGACCGATTTACTGTTCTCCCATGATATTGTTTGATTCGAGACCACGATCAAAAACTAATGATGATGTCCGATCGATGATCGAAGGACTCATCGGCCATCGTCAGCAAATTACCAAATTGTACTTTTAGTGCTTATCCTCACCACTTTCAAACTTGTATATATGAATTTACTTAGACACGGGGACAGAGATAATATGGGGCAGAAGATCTCGTTCGTCCCCTCCCATACTCATTGAGGAGCTCCAACTGTGGGTGCTCTTAACCATTCATAGAATAATAATGTACCCTATCCCTTAAAATGAAAACATCCTTCACTTTAGGATATCTTTTCTCCCACCGGTCTCCTGTGATGATCAAGGGATTTTCTTGCTTCTTAGTTTCGTAAACTGAAACGGAGCAAAGGAATTTTAAGCAACCTTTGGCGATCCATTTCGTTTCTTGAAAGCTCTTCAAGGCTGTCATTTCCCAGTGCAACTTTTTCAAATTTCTAAATTTGTATGCGCTTGTCTACTTAGATCAAAAAAATTTAATCCTGCAACAGTTCATGAGAAATCGAGAAAAACAAGAATGAATGAATCTCACTGGAAAAACAAGAAAAATCAAGAAACTGGAAATATATATATATATATATATATATATATATATATATATATATATATTTTCAAGTATTAAAGACTTTTAAAACAAGCCAGACAAAAAACAGTTCCTTTTTTTAGATGTATATTGATCTGAGGAAGCACAAGCAAATAATCGAACGGATTAGCTTTCAAACTTCAACTATTTTAGTGCGAAACAGATTCTGAAACAGCAATGATCAAAGACTTTACCCTTTTATTTGAAGTCCGAGAAAGTACCTCGGCTATTCTAAAACAGCGTCATCGTCGCCATTCAAAGGCCTGTCAGGGAAGGGGAGGGGTGCATGGAAACCATTGGAATGGGAGGAATTGGAAGACACCAGTTTTGATGCGATCTGGAGGAAAAAAAAAAAAAGGAGAGATGCACATCAAGCATGGATTTTTCCAACCCAGACCCATTCCAACGGCTTCCAGGAACCCTACTCCCGTTCCATCTTGCCTCGCCGCCGCCTTGTCTGCCCCTTCTGTGCTCGCCATCGATGCAGTTTTATAGATAGGGCTGTGGGTTATTCTCATTTTGGCCCTGCGATTTCATGTGTATCTCAATTTCAAGATAGGGTTGTCGGCTGGGTCCGGCCCAAGTATTTTTTCCTTTTCCCCAACGACAGGGATATGGATGAAGGTTTAAGTTGAATTTTATTTTTTTTATATTCATCCTCATCTAGGAGTGAGTATTCGATTAAAACCTAATCGAACTGAACCGAACCCAACAAATCGAAAACCGAGTAAATCGATTTTTTTCAAAAAAATCGAACCGACCGAATTTCTCGATAAAAACCGAGAAAACCGAACCGAAAAAATTTCGATTAATTCGATTTTCGACCGAATTAACCGAATTACCCAAAATTTTAAATTTAATTCGAATTTTTAATTAAAATAACCAGATTTTATTTAATTAATTATATTTTTAAATAAAAATAATTAAATTAATATTTTTATTCGATTTATTCGGTTTAACCGAATTACAAAACTCAAAATCGAAACCGAACCGATTTAATCGAAAAACCGAATCGAATTATAAAAAAAATCGAAAATCGAATTAACCGAACCGAACTTCAAAATTCAATTAATTCGATTCGGTTAATTCAGTTTAACTGAATTTTTGCTCATCCCTATCCTCATCTCCATTTATTATACGGATACTTATCCCCCGATTGAATTTTTTTTATTTTTTATTTTTCATCCTAAACTTAAAAAGGAATCAAATATTTATCCTTGCCCTAAATATACTTTATACTAATTTTTTTCATTATTCCATCTAACCATCATCATTAATAAAAGCATATTAAAATTAACATTTTAACATCATATAATAAAAAATTAGATATAAAATTTATAACCTACTCTTAATTTAATCGTATTTAATATAATAAATTAAATATCAAAACATAGTTAGTAGATTTTGAGAAATTTTTTTTTAAAAATCTTTCGAGCCCCGCTATATTCACCTTCCCCATGAAGGTTGACACCTCATAGGTAGCGATGATGGGGTTGCACCGATCACGTGTACCAAAAGCACAACGACGAGGGTTGTTTTGAGAGTCGATCTTTGTTGCTCTCCACCTTGCTTCAACTACAAATGAAAATAATTAAAATAGAAAACTTAATTCTATATTCATTACAATGTATTTACATATTTATACGTAAACCTAACAAATTAAGGATTAATAAAAAAGAAATAATATATCATTATAATCCCAAAATATTAGGTGACATTGTCTTCCTTCATTGTTAGCAAGATCTTCTCTATTTGATATTGTCTTCCTTGATTATTAGTAAGATATTTTTCATTTGACACTTTTATCATTGGACATACACCCTTAAATTGATGATGATTGTTAACCAACATCAATTTAGATACAAGCTATTCATGGCGTGCAAAAGACATGGGCTTAGTGAATAAATCAGGAACTTAATTACGAGATGAGACATGAACAAGACAAATAACTTTATTATTAATCCCAGCCTTGCCCACGGGTAGGTTCATAGGTTGGGCCCGCCAGCCAGCCTGGCGCCAGAAAGGTTTAGTAGACAGGTTAGCGAAGGTATCCCGGGGGGTGGGGGGGATTCCCGAGCTCAGGAGCCCCCGGGGCAGTGTCTTGCTAGCTACCAATGGAGTCGGTCGAACCAACCACCGTCCATTCTCCCAGTCGGACGTGTGGTTGCTCACGCTCCCTGGCCATTTCCCGACCTAGAGCTAGGTCGAGCGCCACAGTCAGACGCGTGGCGATCCACGCTCCAATATCATCATGAGAACCGGATACCTAACGGAATCAGACAAACATCACTCGGCAAACCCCCGACTCAGGACGTACCCTGCGCTTCCATTCTACCAATCGGACGCGTGGCTGCTCACGCTCACTGACTATTACTCGACTCGGTCCCCGACACTCGGACTCACTAGTCGGCCTTCGGGGTACAGGCTATGTCGCCCCTTCACCCCCTATATCATCATATACAGGGTACGACCCTACTAACGGGGTTCCACACACCTTACTCATCTATGACAATTCTCGTGGTCAGTCCGCCAATCAAGTACTCTCGTACTGCTCGAGCATCCCGCGCCATGCCGCGCCACTCCTAAGTGCTCCCTACGAGCTGGCAGTCATCACACTCTTGTCTCGTCAATACAGACAAGGGTTGTCAGCTCCCCCAGCTATATAAACTTCGCACTCCCCCTACTGCAGGTATGCGCGCGCGAGCCCTCTCGTCTATTGCCTCCTTTCAATATTATTATGTCTGCAGATACTGACTTGACCGTCAGAGTGCCTGACCGGGGAAATCCCCGACGGGTTTACTGACGGTCGTTGTTTTGCAGAGCCCCACTGGAGCGCGGCCAGCTCGCGGCCACCTCATCCGCTCGTGTCACTCAGAAGACCATCCGACCCTTGGGATCGCCACCCCGCTTCGCGACAGGATCAAATTTGGTGCTAGAAGGAGGGACACCAGCAGCCTGATCGGAAGTGGAGATGGAGGAGCCTAACCGGGTCTGGATCATTCCCGAAAAATATGAGCGCCCCCTTCCTCCACCCGCACCTCGCGGTCAAAACTCACGTGGCAGACCTTGGCCAGGGGAAGCATCCGACTCTCACCAAATAAGGGTAGTCCAAACAGGGGAAAGCAGTGGCAAAAGGAGCATGCAGGGCCTTATGAAAGTCAGTCCAAGGGAGCTCTCACCCTCTGGACTAGTAGAAAGATGTATCTGGCAACCTCTATGTATTAGAGGAAAGTCCCAATCTTCTCCAGAGTAAGCTAGTAGCTCGATGTGCGCGAATTACAAATCGAGATCCACTCTCACTATCCCTCGGTGCGGCTCTCAGGCGACGTATGGCGATCCACGCTCCCTGAGATGTCCTCGACTGGGAAGCCTCAGTGCTACTCTCAGGCGACGCGTGGCGATCCATGCTCCCTGAGATGCCCTCGATCGGGACTCCTTGGCGCGGCTCTCAGGCGACGCGTGGCGATCCATGCTCCCTGAGATATCCTCGACCGGGAAGCCTCGGCGCGGCTCTCAGGCGACGTATGGCGATCCACACTCCCTGAGTTGTCCTCAATCGGGAAGCCTCGGTGCGGCTCTCAGGCGACGCGTGGCGATCCACGCTCCCAGAGATGTCCTCAACCGGGAAGCCTTGGCGCGGCTCTCATGCGACGCGTGGTGATCCACGCTCCCAGAGATGTCCTCGGCCAGGAAGCCTCGACGCGGCTCTCAGGCGATGCGTGGCGATCCATGCTCCCTGAGATGTCCTCGACCGGGAAGCCTCGGCGCGACTCTCAGGCGATGCGTGGCGATCCATGCTCCCTGAGATGTCCTCGACCAGGAAGCCTCGGCGCAGCTCTCAGGTGACGTGTGGCGATCCACGCTCCCTAGGATGTCCTCGATCGGGAAGCCTCGAAACCCTCGGATTGGCTCTCAGTCAGACGCGTGGCGGCCCACGCTCCCTGGGAGGTCCCCGACCGGGTGGTTATATTCTCGCTCCGCGCGAGCCTTTCCCTCGGATCGGCTCTCAGCGGGACGCGTGGCGGCCCACGCTCCCTGGGAGGTCCCCGACCGGGCGGTTATATTCTCGCTCCGCGCGAGCCTTTCCCTTAGATTGGCTCTCAGCCGGACGCTTACCCCCAAACCGGCTCTCGGCCGAGAGCACGGGGATTCCTACCCTCTGAGGCTTCAATCAAGCATTCTTATGTTGGCCTTGCGGGCAAGTCGGAAGCATAATTAGCTCCCGGCTCGGTCCTTGATTCTTGGGTGTCTTCTGAGCCAAGCGCCTCACTCCGGATCCGTGTACGGGCTATGGACAGTTAAGTCTTCATGACCGCGATAGCCTAACTTCTTGCGCGCATCAGCCGATCCTCGGGTGGTTCGCAGGACCACCACGTGCTTGGGACTTCCTCCGTGCTCACCCGAGTGGGGTACCTGGAGGGAGTACTATCTACTCGTAGAATCCTAAGTGCTCAACTACCTGATCGACTAGCACGCAACGACCCTGACATTGCGGGCGCTCGCCCACTGGAAAAAGTGTATGAGCAGCACCTTCCCCCCACTCGGGTCGCTCACAAACACACATGGGCAGAAGTATATGGGAGTGAGGATGAGGGAAATAGAAAGTAGCATTCATAAAGGACAACTTGGCCTCCGCCTACATGAGAAAATAGGAAAAAACAGCGCGAAAATATGGTTTAGGCGCAGAAGAATGAGACGGGGCCCGACCTTGCGTCTCCTCTCGTTCTTTGACAGTCGCCTTCAGCTTGGCCTCCAAAATCGCGTGACGCTTGCGCACCCGTGAGAGGTCGCTCTGGCAGGCGGCTAGTTCCTCTATCTTAGTCCTCAGGTCGGCGCGCAGCGTCACATCCGACTGGCCAGCCTCCCGGAGCTCCGCCTTGGCCTTGGCCAATTCCGAGCGGGCCTGCAACTCCTTGGTCCGAGCCTGATGCTCGCTTCGCTCCAGGAGAGTGATTTTCTGCCGCATTTGGGTAGCGGCTGCCTTAGCCAAGTCCCGCTCCACCAGATGTTCCTGAAGTTGCGCCTCGGCGTGAGCGGCACATCCATGAAGGGCCGCATTCTCAGTCCGTAGCGTATTCCAGGCCTCCTCGCCTGGTTGCGGTTGCGTACATCGGAGCTGAGCCTCCAAGGCTTCCCCCAGGGACTCTGATTGACGAAGGGACCGAGTCTGATCGGTAGAAGAAACACCCATATCATAGATTGCACCAGTTAGCTGCAAGGGAGGCTAAAGGTTAGCCAGGAAAGAACGGGGCAAGCAAGGACTGTTAGAAAAACATACCTGACAAGCCTCCGCCACTAGGTCATTGGCTCTGGCAATAGGGTCTTGGCGGTCGAATGCCCACAGACCATGATACAGATGGTCGCTCAAAGGGGCATGCAGATAAACCACTCGAGCCGACCCTAGCAGCTCAGGGTCGGAGGCCTCGTAGGCGGTACGAGGGCTTGCCTGTGAATGTAGGATCAGATGTATCGGGTCAGGACCCCTAGCCCCCTCAAGGAAAGAAGGAAGAGGGATATCCTGTAGCACGCTGGAAGAGCTAGCTGGAGTAGAAGGGATCACCGGTCGAACAACCCCTGGAGTGGAAAAATCAGGGATGGCCGACACAGATACCGGCGAGATAGGAATCCTCGGCAAAAGGGAAGGAAGAGGGATCTTAGGTCGTACGCTCAAAGAGACGGCCTGAATCGGAGGCACCGGCAAGGTATCTACTGGGGCGGAAGGAACGGAGATGGCAGGTGCAGATACCTGTGGAGCAGGAAGCCCCGACGAAGGAGAGGGAGAGGGGGTTCTCCGCGAGAAGGTGGTCGTGGTCCCAAAGGGAGGCGAACGGTCGCCCGATTGGTTCCGATAGCGCCTGGTCTCCAAGGGGAAAGGATCCGCGTCCGAAACATCAACCTCGGAATCCGGCGTCGCCTCTTCTGGCGCCTTACCCTTACTTGCAGAAGAAACATCGGTAGGGTTTACCGTCGGGGAAGGAGATTCTGAAGTAGCCGGCGGAGCGTTAGCCGGATGAGCGAGCATAGCCGCCATTGCCGCCGTGAACGCATCCTCCTCCTTTGCTATCCTTGCTACCAGAAAGTCATGCAACATTTCGAAAAGGATATCAGGACACCGGAGGAGATGGTCGAGGAGGGGAGTGTAAGGAAAACGAAAGCGGCAAGGAAGATAATCGGGTGAGCCCTATATAGGAGAGGGCAGCCAATCCTAGTCGTCAGGAAAAGAGTTGCGAGGAAAGCGCTCCTCAAGACCCTACGATGGAGTCTGCGAAGAAACAAGGGGGCGCGATAAAACAAAGGTGGGCCCGGCGAACGAACGTTTCGCTACCCAAGGCAATTAAGACGAATGACTGACGCTTCGGTGCCTGGGAGACCAATAAGCATGAGACACGAGTCCCTGTCAATTAATACATCCCTCAAGCAAGAGGGAAGACAGATAAGTTGTCAGTCATGTTGGTGCTTGGATGGCTCGAGAGGGGGGGGGGTGAATGTGGCCAGACACAAACTTCTTGCACTTTTGAAACTTCTGCACTTCAAGGGTTAGCACCAAGATCTTTCATATGAAAAGAATCATGAAGAAACTATTTAAACTCAAGAATCCCCTATGCATCACTACGTGTGACGACCATACCATCTGTTGGGGCAATCTATGGTCCGGAGTAACCATGTGTTTTGATGTTTGGGCAAAGGGTTTAAGTTAGGTTTACCCTTGTGTTTAATATGTGTATGTGAGTGTGCAAGTTTTGCAGGATACACATGGATTTAGCTGGACGGCTTCGGGACCGGTCAAGGATGGCATGAGAGACAATTCGTGGGCTTGCATGCATGCGAGGGACCGTGGACAAAGCAGGGGCGATGAGCCGAGGGAAGAAGACTTCGAGGCATACACGAAGGATAACATGGGAGACAGGCCGGGGAGGGCTTGCATGCATCCGAGGGATGAGAGCCAAAGTCGAAGAGAGCTTGAAGGCAACAGATCGAGGCTGCTAGATGAAGAGTCAGCTGAGTTGTGAGGGGTTGAGTACTGAGGAAAATGTACTCGGGAAATCCTAGGGTTCGAGTGCTGAGAGAAGTGTATTCGGGAAGGGAAACCTTAGGTTTAAGAGTGAACCAGTCGACTGGTGCCAGGGCCGACTGATGAAGTTCACAGAAAGATCAGTCGACTGCCCATTGATCAGTCGACTGATGGTAGCTCAAATTTGAACGTTAAGCTATAATGGTTGAATTTGAGTGAGACCAGTCGACTGGTAACGGTCATATCAGCCTAAGAGCACTATTTAAAGGGGCTCGATTTTAACTGAGAGTTCTTGACAAAATTGGCTTTGGTTAAAGGCCAATTAGTAGTCTTTGTGCTCAGAAGTGTTGTCCAGATTGTGGCGAGGTTTCTCCACCCACAAGGAGCTACACGAGCTAGCCGGAGGTCTTCCGGGGAGTCATCCACAGACGGATCGGGATCGTTCACCTTACGAATAGCCATGGAGTAGGAGTTTCATCTCCGAACCATGAAAGGTGATGTGTTAGCATTGTTTAGTTTAGTTTTTGGTATTCCGCTTGCGCTTGCTAACACGTGTAGGAAGAAACTCGAAATGTTGCTATTCACCCCCCTTTAGCAAGACGACAAGGTCCTAACAAGTGGTATCAGAGCAAGGTTCACTCATCTACGGACTAATCGCCGAGAGAGCAAAAAGCTAGAGGAAATGGCGCGTGAAGAATGCTTAGGGGACGACATTAACATTCCACCTCCTTATGACCGAGAGAGTTTCGATTATTGGAGGATGCGGATAGAGGTATGGTTCAACATGGATTGGGATTTAGTGATCACACTAAAATATCCATTTGAAACCCCGAAAGATAAGCATGGGAAGAAGCTCCGACCAAGATATTGGACCAAGGAGCAACAAACTCAATCAAAGGCAAATGAGAAGGTAATTTCAATATTACTTAAGATTTTGCCTAATGATATAATTAGTGGTGTAGCTCAATACAAAAATGTTCATGAGCTATGGTGCAAGATGATAGCTTGACATCAAAATCCTACACAAACTCAAGTAGTAGAAGAGCCCAAGGAAATGAGCTTAATGGTCCAAGAAGAGGAAAAGGACCAATCAGATGAGGAAAGAAGCTCAACATCCGAAAAGGAGGAGAAAGAAGAAAAAGATTCATCCATCTCCTCAAGTAAAGTGGCACAAGAAATTGAAGAACTATCCACTTCATCAAAGGGGGAAGAAGAAATCTCTACTTCAAGGATTGAGGGGAAGGAGAGGCCATCCTCAATATCGGAGCAAGAAGAAGTTTCCACCTCCATCAAAGCAAAGCCAAAGGACCACATTATTTACTTTGGGTGTAATAAAAAGAGATGCTATAAGGACAAGTGTTCGAAGGGTAAGAAAAAGGAGGTAAATCCTAAACCCAAGTTAATTCCTTTAAATTCTAACATGGGTTGTAGGGAAAAGAAGGAGAAGAAGCATAAAAGGTGTTTCACGTGTAGCGAGCTAGGACATTACCACACCAAATGCTCAAGGAAAGGAGAATTCAATAAATTAGAGCATTTGAGGAAATGAGAGAAGAAGGAGAAGAAGAAAAGCTCACATCAAGAGGGAGCTACAAGGATAAGAGAGGTAATCCTTAACTTTCAGTTTAAATATAATTCAAATTTAAACTCCTCCATGCATATTAGAAATAATGAAAACTACTTATCCATGCATAGTTTTGGTTTTAGATATCATGATAAAAATAGGGTTAATGTTGCATATCAAAACCCTAGGAAATTTATGCGTCATGATAAACCTAGAACCTTTAGACCTATGGACCAAGGCATTAATCCCAAGAAGGGGAGGCATATGCCTAGAATGGGTAGGTCTAGGAATGTCCAAGGAGGACATGTTGATTTTAGGTTTAAAAACCTAAAAAGGGGAAATCAAGTCTTGAGGGCAAAGCTTGATAAATTAGAGAAAACCCTAAATAGATTCACTATTGGATCTAAGGGTTTATGTATGGGGTTTGGTAGTCAAAAATCCAACAATGATAGATCGGGTCTAGGATACCGATCTAAGTTCTCCGATGCCAATGAAAAGAAATATGCTAAGGTAGCATATAACTATGGCAAGGAGGGGAGGTCCAAAGATGGCAAGGGAATGTCATGTAAAAGCAAGAAGAAAGTCTTAAGTAAGGATAAGGGGTTCAAAGTTAAGAAGGTTAGGGTTGTAGACCAGGAGTCACTGGAGGTACGCCGGTGTGGTCTAGAGTTTGTTGAGTCATCTAGGGAGGTGACTAAAGCTAAGAGCTCAAGGGGGAGGTCTAGGAGCCATGTTGGGACCCATGGTCTATGGATCCCGGGAGGATTTCTCTCGGAAGTCTAGATGGGTCATGATGTGTGCCAAGGGATATGGAGATGGATTTGAATCTCAATCCTAGGGATTTGGCACAATGGGGTTGAGTTTCATGCATAAAAATATGACATTGGGGTCATAGAGCATGGAAATTAGTTTTTGATGTGTATATGTCATATAAATCAATGCTAGGGATGCATTGTGGTTTGGTATGGGCAGAGATATCAAGAGGAGATCAAAACTAGGACTTTAGGTCAAGGTTCAATTGAACCGTTTAGATAGTTTTGGATTTTGTGTCAGTCTTGGGATTGGTGATAGATACATGTTTGAATATATTTTTTCCAAGTAGATATGAGTACCACAAACCTCTCCAGAAAATTTGGAAATTTTTGGAGAATTGTGAAATTTTTGGTGCATTTCTGAAAGTGGGTTAGAAATGCTGAAGTCAAGGTATCAGTTGACTGCCCCATGGGCAGTCGACTGATCTTTTTGTAGGTTTGCAGATTCAAAGGCATCAGTCGACTGGTAACTGTCTCAATCGACTGGTAATGATTGTAATTAGTTTTTCAGCAATCAAAAGGTGTCCAAATGATGTAAAACAAGTGTGCAATCTTATGGGGGGTTAGTACGCTGTGCTTATAATCATTAGAGGTTAAAGGATCCAATGAGAGGGAAATTGTAGGAGTCTTTTTGATGTATGGCAAAGGGGGAGAAGTGTTAGGTTTAAGTGGGAAACCAAACACGCTTTTGCAAGAAATCCTAGGTCAAGGGGGAGCTTAGGTAAAGGGAGAGCATTGTTGCTCAGTTGTTGGTGTAGGGGGAACCTTGGAGAGGTTCTTAAAAAGCCTTTGTAAGTCCAATGTAGGGGGAGCCTTGGAGAGGTTTTAAAAAGCCCGTTTTGGTAAAAATTCCTAAACTCATTGGGGAGGTTTAGGTGTAGGGATGCCTTGTGTTAGGATCCATGTTTGCATTGCATATGCATTGGCGGTATAAGTCCAAGGTGAAGCCTTGACAACTTAAGTCCAAATAGTTGTTAGCATTGTATTTGTTATTTGTTTTCCCTAACTTAAACGTATTACCAAACATTAAAAAGGGAGAGATTGTTGGCGCAATCTATGGTCCGGAGTGACCATGTGTTTTGATGTTTGGGCAAAGGGTTTAAGTTAGGTTTACCCTTGTGTTTAATATGTGTATGTGAGTATGCAGATTTTGCAGGATACACATGGACTTAGCTAGACGACCGGTGAAGGATGGCATGGGAGACAAGCTGTGGGCTTGGATGCATCCGAGGGACTGTGGATGAAGCAGGGAGGATGAGCAAGGGAAGCGGACTTCGTGGCATACGCGAAGGATGGCATGGGAGACAGGACGGGGAGGGCTTGCATGCATCTGAGAGACGAGAGCCAAAGTCGAAGAGGGCTTAAAGGTAACAGAACGAGGCTGCTGGATGAAGAGTCAGCTGAGTTGTGAGGGGTCGAGTGCTGAGGAAAATGTACTCGGAAAAACCTAGGGTTCGAGTGTTGAGAGAAGTGTACTCGGGAAGAAAATCGAAAAGTAGCTATTCACCCCCTCTAGCTAAATGACAAGGTCCCAACAAATCTTTCATATGAAAAGAATCATGAAAAAACCGTTTAAACTCAAGAATCCCCTATGCATCACTACCTGTGATGACCATACCATCTACGTAAAGAAGTAGAATTATAATATCACCAAAGGAACGATAAATAAACAGAGAGTAGTTGTTTGAACTTTGTTGAAAAACAACTGAACATATAGCTGAGTGAAAATTTTCAAGCTAAGCTCAGGGTGCATGTTTAAGACCATAAAAAAATATATTGAGTTTACAAACTATATTCGAATTACTAAGAAAAAAACCAAGGGGGCATTCCATATAAACAATTTCCTTCAAATATTCATGAAGGAAAATATTCTTTACATCTAATTGGTACAATGACCACTGTTTGCATGATGCAATAGCAAGAAGTGTCCGAACTATAGTCATCTTGGCAACTGGAGCAAAAATATTTTCATAATCAATCTCATATTTCTACTTGTAGCCTTGAGGTACCAAACGAGCTTTGTAGTGGTCTATAATACCATCAAGCTTAGCTTTAATAGTGTACACCCATTTACTACCTATGACAGAAGTATCAGAAGGTCATGGGACTAATCCCAAGAATGATTTGCAATCAATGCCTCTATTTCCTCATCTATTGTCCTTTTCCAACATGCTTATTCCATTGCTTGCTTATAGGTAGAAGGAATCACAACAGCATTCAGAGTTGTAAAAAGAGTTAAACGGTTAGGTGGCTTACCACAATTGACACAAGTGGATCTTTTCAAAGGAGGCAAGGTAAATGGTGGTGCATCACTTGGAACATCAGTGGATGAATCTTCAAGCACATGATCAGGAAGTGACATAATAGGCTTGACAAGAACATCATTAGACGAACCAAAATTTGAAGGATCCAAAAAGTTGTATAAAATAGAAATGGAAGAATATAGAGTTGATGCATTTGAGGAAGGATAAAAATACAAATTTTCAAAAAAAAATGGCATTACTAGATAACCGAGTGTGATGATATTGAGAATCATAACAAATATAACCTTTTTGTTTGTCAATATAACTGATAAAAACACATTTAGTAGTCTTTGTAAATAGTTTATATCGTTCATGGGGTGGAAGCAACACAAAGTAAGTACATCCAAAAATATGAAGATGCATGTAATTTGATGATTTATGAAAAGGATTAGAGAATGGAGATTGATTACCAAATATAGGATTAGGTTGTCTATTAATAAGATGAACAACTATATGAATTGCTTCTATCTAAAATTGAGATGAAATAGAAGATTCAAGTAAAAGAGTTCAACCAATTTCAATAACATGATGATTTTTCTATTCTACTACGTCATTTTGTTCTTGAGTTCCAGAACATGATTATTGACTTAAAATACCGTTTCTATTAAAGAAGTGAATAAGTTTTGAAGCGCAAAAATCTCCACCTGGGTCTGGCCGAAATAATTTGATTTTTTTTCCAAATTATGTTTCTATTGTAGTGACAAAATTTTGGGCAATATTTGCTAGTTTAGATTTAGCAATTAAGAAATACACCCAAGTAAAACAAGTAAAATGATCAATAAATAGAACAAAATATTTGTACCTAAGTCTAGATAAAATAGGTGAAGGCCCCCACATATTGCAATGAATAAGATCAAAAGGTGCATCAACTTTAGTTGTAGTAAAAGCAAAAGGTAATTTAGTAAATTTACCAAGAACACAAGTCTAACAATGTTTAAAGATATTATTCTTAACAATCAACCTATCTGGAAGAAGCATCAATTTGAAAATAGATTCTAATCAACTAGTTTGTGGGAGAACCAATCAACGATGCCAAAGATCCCAAATATTTTCCTTATGTGAGGTGGAAGCTGATGAAATGATCATAAAACAAAATGGAGAACTCTTTTTTTGATTGAGATCAAGAAGAAACAAACACTCATGTTTATGCCCCTTCAAGATCACTTGGCCCATTTAAAGGTCCTGTACATCACAACCATGAGAGGAAAATTAAATTAAACAGTTGTGATCAGTAAGTTATCCAACAGATATCAAATCAGCTATTAATCGAGGAACATAGAATGTATTAGAGAGGTAAATGAATTTTGTAGAACTATTCGACAATCAAACTATGGCTTTTTACCAAAGGGCGTACCCAAGAATTGGTATTTACCAAAAGGCGTACCATGATTTCTTTTTTACCAAAGGGCGTATCCCTTTTAGTCGACTTCCTATTATACCCCTCCCGCCAATAAATGACTTTCTCAATTCACATTTTCGAGAAATCCGAACCACTTTATTTGTAAAATAATATTTTATGGTTCGTATGCCCTAGGGAGTCGAATTTTTCTCCTTTCTCTCTCAGCGCAACAAGATAAATATTATTGTCGAAGGTGGAGGGCATTGTGCGTGTCCTAGTTGTGCTATAGTCGCGAGCTCATCCCCCGAATCCCTCCCTCCAACCAAAACCCTAAGGAAGTCTCCAAAGTGTTTGCGTGTGTCCCTGAGGCAGCTTTAAGTATTAACGTTGAAGTCCAGACTGCTCGGCACTATCCAAAGTAAGGGTTAGGGTTTTTGCACAGTTTATTTTTTTGATAATGGCAGGAAAAAGGTCTGTGGATGTTTCAGCATCTTCTTTGTTGGCATTATCCACCAAGGTATGTTATCGATAGTCTTAGGTCAAAACAACATCGTTTGTGCACATGTTTAAACTTATTTTTGCTGAATAAATTTGTAATGTATAAAACTTATAGGCTTCAGATGACTTTGGACAAAAATTATATTGGTGCAGTGTTTTAGGCCACTTTAAATATTTTTTTGAAGCATTTCAAATTTTAAATGATCGACACATTGCGAAGAACAAAGAGTCGCCCTTCAGTGTTTTCTTGGATATACAAGAATTGTAGCATATCCATGAAATTTTGGTGAATATATTTGAAAGTTGGGATTTAACCTTGCAAGTTTTTAAATTCTCAGGTAATAATTTTAGTTATGAATTGTAAACAATATCTATAGTAAGATAAAACAGGGATAAAGATGGCTTGAAATGATTTAATTTCGATCCTTTCAGTCATTTCATTTCGGGCCTACCGAGGGCTTGAAGTGAAATCACTTCAGGCCCTCGGTAGGCCTGAAATAAAATCATTTCAGGCCTACCGAGGGCCTCCATTGATTTCACTTCAGGCCCTCGGTAGGCTTGAAATGATTTCATTTCAGGCCCAAAGTGAAATCATTTCAAGCCTATATTCTTGATGATAACTAAATATTTTAAATGTTTCAGGTGTACCGGTTGCGTTCACCAGACGAGATGTTGCTTTGTTACTGGGTATAGTGGACCGTGGTGTTTCGGTCCCTATTAATTTAAATAAAGCATTGGGCGACCTTTATCTTACTTCTCAAAAAAAACCTACCAGAACAAGAATTGAGGAGTTACTTAAATATTATTCAAAAAGTGTTGAATCAGAGGATGATGTTTTATTAGTGTATAAATTGTATATTTTGTATATATTTGTTTGTGTTTTATTTTCGTCTAGTACATATATGGTCCCTCTAGGTCTTGTACATATAGTAGATGATTATGAGAATCTTGGTAGATTCAACTGGGTGGAAGCTATCCATCAATTTTTGTCTCTACAATTACCTAAGATTGGGGACTTATTTTCGTCAACTCAGGGATACCAGACCAGCACCAACCTCCCTTACCTAAAGGGATTTGCTGGGATTTTGGCAGTGAGTAGAATATTCTTGTTAAATTTTATAATATTTTGCTGTCATTAATGTATTTGGCTGGAAAACTTGGTGTAGGCATAGTTTTTGGAGCATGTACCAATTCAAAAATCATACAATGTTTGAGGACCTCGAATAAATAAGTGGAGGAATATTCCTTCGAATATTAGTAGGGTGAGGGCCCTTGTCGACCGACTCTCGCCTGAAGAGGTAATTATTCTAAACTGTGATCTATGTTAGTTTGATATAGAAGCAGTAACATTTGTGTACTTGTTAACAGATGGTCATTGAAATAATTCCTAACCTACATGCAAACACATTGTTTGAGAACCTTGATATCGGTGATGACATTCCAAGGGCAATGGAGACATCACAAGGAGATGACACAGAAGATGTAATTCTATATGGTGTCTGCATTCTTAATGACAACCGAATCAAGGAGCTAACAGAGGAGAATATTGGTTTGAATGAAAGGGTTAAGGAATTACTTTCAATAATTGAAAAAAAAGGCATGGATGCTCAAGAAAGCTATCTTGTAGTCGATCCTCTTTCTGATCCAGTATCTTGTAGAACAAAGAGAGGACGCGACCGAACTCGGTATGATTACAGGGATACTCTAATTGACAGTCCATTATGGCTCCAGCTATTACCTAAGGGGAAGCGGAGCAAGAAACAAATATCAAATGTCATGGATAAGGGAAAAAGGAAAATTAGTGAGGAGGTTATGGATGAAGCAAGAGAAACCATAACTGTAATGGAAGTCATGTCTGAAGAAGGCATAGAGGAGGAAACAAGAAGGACCTCCGAACTATACAAAATGAAGCAACAAGGCATTGATGTATGTGATTTACTTTCATATAAAATACCTCAATTTTATTGAATTTGGTCATTAATTACTTTTTTTTTTAATTTATCGATGTAGTTTGTGAAGAAGCATTTTATGAATTCAAAGAAGAAAAATCAAGATAAAGAAGTGATCTACCTGATAAATAAATTGGAGAACCTAAAGTAAGTTAGGACACATAGTTTAGTTATTATATCTTGTTATTTAATATATAATCTTATCAATTAACTTGGCAGGTTGGCAAATGAATTTATTTAGGAGGATGCACCCTTTGCTTTGAATTTGCATTCATTCTTACAAATCCTCAATGGAGAGGTTTTTACAAAAGGTGAGGTAATTGATGTCTCTTGTAAAATTCTATTTAGGGGAGCATCCGCATGTGGTAGGACATACAACAAGTCAATACATTGTTCAACTTTCTTCACAGTAAGTAATGTAAATGAATTTAGAAGATATATTGTAGAAGACCTAATTTCATGATTTGGTTATTAATAATTTTGTGTATGCATTTTTTAGGCATCAATATGATCGTCAAGAAAGTTTTCCCTGCAACAAGTGATGAAGACTGATATGATAGAACAAGAGTTTAGATATATTTTAATACCTTTTGTTGATGCAGTCTGGCCCGGTTGTTGTTTTGGTGTTGACAACGATTTAAGTTTGGTTGAATGAATTCGGGTAAAGTCCAGGTGGATCGGGAGATCGCACGCTGGCATTGGAAAAGACCTAGTGGGACTAGGTTGAAATCCTAGCTTGGGCAGCCAGGTCCTAGCTTGGAAAGCTAGGTTGGATGAAACCCTGGCTTGGAGAGCCAGGTCCTAGCTTGGAAAGCTAGGTTGGATGAAACCCTGGCTTGGAGAGCCAGGTCCTAACTTGGGAAGCTAGGTTGGATGAAACCCTGGCTTGGAGGGTCAGGTCCTAGCTTGGGAAGCTAGGTTGGATGAAACCCTGGCTTGGAGGGTCAGGTCCTAGCTTGAGAAGCTAGGTTGGATGAAATCCTGACTTGGAGGGTCAGGTCCTAGCTTGGGAAGCTAGGTTGGATGAAATCCTGGCTTGGAGGGCCAGGTCCTAGCTTGGAGAGCTAGGTTGACTGAAATCCTGGTGAGTGAAGCCAGATCCTAGCTTGGAGGGCTAGGTTGAAGTCCCGGTGAGTGAAACTGGGCATAAAGTCTTGGTCTGGGGGACTAAGAATGAGTCAGAGAAGAGTTGGAAGCTTGTTCTCGTGACTTAGAGTGGATCTGACCTTGCCTGAATCGGTCTGGTGACCGATCAGGGAAGTTGGCACGGAGTTCCCTCATGGATCGGTCTGGTGACCGATCCAGCTATGTCTGATCGGTCTGGTGACCGATCAGGGAGCATACAGTGAGTTTGGGAACCTTACTGTTCGGCTCCTGATCGGTCTGGTGACCGATCAGGGAGACTATTCAGATCGGTCAGGCTGAATGATCAATTGTCGCGAGCTTCTCACTATAACCGATCAGGCTGGAGCCTCATCGGTTAGGAGGTGCTCTGATCGGTCCCCAGACCGATCAGGCCACATCCTGATCGGTCTGGTGACCGATTAGGTGTGTGTGGTTCCTGCGGGTTGTGGCAAGCAGACTGCTGGACCGGTCTGGTGACCGATCCAGCGGTAGTCGCGATTCCAGTTTTCTCACTGTGGACCGATCAGGATGGAGCCCGATCGATCTAGGCTTACCCTGATCGGTCCGGTGACCGATCAGGGTCCTTTCTGATCGGTCTGGGGACCGATCAGAAGCTGAACTTTAACTCAAATACGTTGTCAGAAGTTTCTGATCGTGTCTGCTTTCTCGTCTGATACACTGATACACTGCTGATTACATTTGATATGATTTGCCAAGCTTCTGTTGAAGTGTGCAGACTTTACAGGGATGGTTCAAACATTGGAGGAGAGTCAATGGGAGGCTTTCTTTTGAGCAGGTTTGGCAGTTTTCCGTCGCAGGTTACAATGGGCGCTGACAACTGCTGGAAGCTGACTGGGGGCTCGGTTGAGAGATCTCAGGGAGTCCAGGAGAGGTCAGGGTAGCTGGGCAGTTGCAGAGGAGCAGCTGGGAGCTGCAGAGGAGCGTCTGTGACCTGGCGTCGGGCAGCTGGGTTAAGTGTCGGCTGGCGATGAAGAGAAAGAGAGTTCTCTGTTGCAGCAACACTTGATCATCTTTGGGAAATCACTGTGAATCTCTTTGAGCGATAACTCTGATCCTTGAAGCAACACTTGAGCATCATTCTTGAAGACACTGCAAACGTGAGCGCTTGGAAGAAGGCAGAGAGCTTGGCGAGTCCATCAGCAAGAAGACACGAAGAGCAGGGAGTTATTGCGTGAGATCTGTGCTGAGTGGAGCTCGGTGGAGAGTTCTCTTATGTTCCTTTTGTTCTAAGTGCTCTGTAAGCCTTCTCGTATTTCTCTGTACTTATCTTCTTCATTCTGATTGAAACGCTGTAGAGAGGTTACTCCACCGAGAAGGAGGTTCCATTCTATCCAGATTTTTCGGGGCTTGATCTGCCGACGATCAAGGGATCGCCCACCTTATGGGCACGCCAAGGAGTAGGGGCAAGTTATCCCCGAACCTTGTAAATCTTCTTTGTTAGCGTTTTGAGCTTGCACATAGTTTAGGGGTTTGATTTCTGTATTACTCTGTTTCGTGTTTCTTCCGCTGCAGGTGCTAACCATTCAAGTGTAGAAAACTTCAAAAGAGATAAGTTTTAGTGTCTGGCTATATTCACCCCCCCCTCTCTAGCCATCCATGCTCCAACAAGTGGTATCAAAGCTTGGGGCTCTGTTCAAGCGGCTTAACATCCGAGAGTCAACAAGATGGTCATGGGAGGAGAAGGCTTCAGTACAAACAGACCTCCATTCCTCGACGACACTGATTTTCCATATTGGAGGTCAATGATGGAGTTCTACCTCAAAACCAACATCAGCATGTGGTTTACGGTCAAGGAGGATTTTTCCACTCCTAAAGATGCTGAAGGAAAAGAGTTGGATTTTTCAAAGTGGTCAGCAGAGCAAATCCAGAAAGGTGAGGCTGATGCAAGAGTTGTGGTCACCTTGCAATGCGGGATGACCAAGGAGGAGTTAATCAAGGTGAGTCCTTTCACAAGTGCTAAAGACCTATGGAGCAAGCTCATTGAGCTCCATGAGGGCACTCAAGATACCCGGACAGTCAAGAAGGACCTACTTCACAGCCAACTCCAAAATCTATCCATGGATGAGAATGAAAAGGTAAGTAAACTCCATGGTCGCTTTAAAAAAGTTCTCAACGGTCTCCACTCCATTGATGAAAAGGTAGAAAACCCAGATCTTGTAAGGTATGTCCTTAAATCATTTCCAAGGAATGCCTTGTGATCATCCATGGTGGATGCCTACAAGGTCTCCAAAGATTTGTCTATTGTTAAAATAGATGATTTATTTTGTGAAATGAAGCTACACGAAGTTGCTAACCAAGGACCCAAAGAGAAAGGAGTTGCTTTTGTGGCAGGTAACAAAAGAAAGGAGAAGAAGGAAGAAAAGGAGGAGAAGCACACCCATCACTTTGCTTTCATGGCAGTAGAGAACTCAAGTGAAGGAAGCAGTGATGAATCAAGTAACTCCTCAACCGCGCCTTCATCATCTTCGGATGATGAAGAGGTAATTTCTCTCGAGCTAGATAAGTGCTATAGAACAATAACTTGCTTGACAAACATGCTAAAGAAATCTAAGGCCAAAGTTAAATCTTTAAAATTAGAAGTAGAAAAATTGAAAACCTCTAAGGATGAGGTAACTAATGTTATGCATGATGAGTCCCTTGAAAATGAAAATAAGACTTTGAGGAGTGAAATTGAAAATCTCAAAACTATTCTTGAGAAATTCTCAATTGGCTCAAAAACCCTAGATATGGTTCTTAACTCCCAAAGGGCAGTTTACAATAAGGTCGGTATAGGTTATCGACCCAAGGAACCGAGCTTTATATCATTAATGTCAAGAACTCATGTTGGATCATCTAAGGTTCCTAGGGTTCAAAAAGCTAGAAAGAAATTGACTAAGGCATGAGTACCTAAGTCTTTCATTATTGATGCATTAGGTCTCAAAATTTGGGTACCTAAAGCCTCTATCTTTAGAATTGTATAGACATTGATTGAGGGGGAGCATCTATCAACATGGGTGGTTGATAACGGGTGCTCCAAACAAATGATTGGGAGAAAATTATGTTTGGATACAAATTTAATATGTAAACATGCCTTGGGTTGATGATACGAACTTGAATTAGAAATATGAATTGCCTAGGATGTTTAGCCTCATTATTGCAATATCTGAGGTCTAAGTTAGGTTCCCTTAATTGCTTGTATTTATAGATTTTTGACAATTTCGTGTCTTGGTGATCAATATTTTGAATTTTTTGAAATTGTCTAAATTGGATAAATACATGAAGATAGTTTAGTTAACTGCCTCCTTATAGAGAATTTAGACAATTCCATGGCAACTTCATGTTTTTGTGTGATCAATGTATGTTTTTGAATGAGACAAATGCATGTACTTGGAACTTTCTAAATGAAACAAATGCATGTTGGACAAAATGCAACATTATGAATTGAATTGATATAAGCATGTTTTGGGAAATTTAATCATCCATTGAAATTGACACAAACCTGTTTTTGGGTATTTTCTTAATCCATAGAAATTCTGAATTCTTGATATGAAATAAAGCTTGGTTAAGGGAAATGAAATTTTCTTTTAATGGAATGGTATCACTCTGTTTTGGGTTAAGACAAACTTAGAGCTATGGGTTATCAAAATTGGTTGGATCAAACATGTCTGGAACTTAATGATCATGCTTAGAACATACTGATTATGCTTTGATACAAATTTGTTTTTATAAAATCTTGATTCTTGAATGGCCGAAATTAGGGATTATGGAACTGATATAGATTTTAAACCAACTTGAGCATGTTGCTCTTAAGATGTTTAAACAACATTCCTCTTTAAATGTCTTTGCTTTATTGATATGGGAAAATGCATGTTAGTTAAGGGAAACCCCTTTGGGATCAAAGGGATCAAAACTAATTGTGTAAGGGTTTAGGAGTAGTTGGGAATTGGAAAAACTCGATTCTGTATTTCTGGAAATCGAATGGCTTGTAAACAACCTTTCTGTATCACACCTGATCGGTCCACCGACCGATCAGGACTCACCCTGATTGCTCTGGTGACCGATCAGCTCAATTCAAATCAGGGAATTCCCTGATTAGGTCAAAAATTCTTGAGTCCTATCCTCCTTCACCAAATTGTATCAGTTTAATGATCATACTACACACAAATCTGATACAAATCAATTACAATTGGAACATACTCATCATACTGTTAGTGATATGAGAGAAGTGTCCTAAGGCAATCGCCTTATGATTGTAATCATTTATATTAATAAATGAATATTCACTATTTGAGTATACATGTTTGTGTATTTGATTGAGATCTTAAACTCATTTACTGAATGTCCGCAATATAATTCACAGCATGAGAGAATTTATGATGAATTCACAACTAGTGATTATCTCTACATGTGCAATTGTGAAGTATTTGTTGGATCGAGAGAATACGATAGAGGGGGGTGAATATCGTAAATCGTTCGGATTTAGAGATAGAGAAATTGCACAGCGGAAATTAAAACACAACACACGAACACAGGTGGTTTTACTTGGTTCGGAGCCTAGGTTGACTCCTACTCCAAGGCCCACGATCGTTGACCGTTTACTTTGGGCAATTCTATATGAGGCGCAAAACCAGTTTACAAAGATTGATTACAATAGTAGTATAGTAAACTGAAAGAAAATAGTTCTTCGTTACCGACGTCCGGTGTAGAAAATTTATCTCGGAGCAGAGGGACGTCGTCGGCGCTTTCGCGTTGAGTTGGAAGGTTTCTGGGGCGAAGCGCAGGAGCAGAAGAACGTAACAGCGTTGGAAGTTGTTGTCTTGAAGCTTGGGGGGTCGAGGGCCTGTTATAGGGTTCTGAGGGCGCCTTGGAGCACGGGGGCGCCCTCCACGTGGCCTGTGATCCCCTCTTCTCGCGGTCAGCAAGTTATCCCTTCAAAGTCGGGATAATGCTTTGACGGGGGCGCCCTGGAAGCTGAGGGCGCCCTGGCTGACCTTTTCAGCGGGAGTATCGGCTGGATGAGGCTTATCCTCAGCGCTGGCTCCAGGCGCGGGGCGCCCTGGTGGCTGGGGGCACCCTGGGCGCTGAGGGCGCCCTGGGTGCTGGGGGCGCCCCGGCTAGTATTCAGCTGAAGCTCCTTTTTGCTTCATTTGTTTCATGTTCACCTTGGGGGCGCCCTTCTCAGCTGCTGCCTCACTCCTTTGAGGCTCTCTGAGCTGCAGACACTCGTTCCTTTGGTCCTGCATCCAGGGTTAGTCCGAAAACAACATAAAGCAGTAAGTTGTTAGTTTTATACAGCCTTAGCTGTCTTGGTTCTGACTTTTGGGTCTCCAAAATGGAACCCTAGGTCGAACTGACGCCTACTGTTCCCTCGACGGGGAACGCGTCCTCACCTACTCCTCTCAGGAGAATGTACCTGATGCCAACCGCTCCTCTGGTTGGACTTTTGCCTAGCGGTCATTCGCCAGGTCTTGGATACCAAGCTGTCCTTCGCCTGGCGCCTAGCAGTCCTTCGCTAGGGCTTCGGTACCCTGACATTCCTTCGCCAGTGCCTAGCAGTCCTTCGCTAGGGCTTTGTGACCTGGCATTCCTTCGCCAGTGCCTAGCAGTCCTTTGCTAGGACTTTTTACCCTGGCATTCCTTCGCCAGTGCCTAGCAGTCCTTCGCTAGGACTTTTTACCCTGCACACTAGAGTAGTATGTTAGATAACAAGTAAGACTTAACTTTTGAGCCCTGTTGCCATTATCAAAACTCAGGTTTGACTTGGGTGCTTTCTGCACCAACAATCTCCCCCTTTTTGATTTATGGCAACCTGATTCAAAAAGTTAAGTTAATCATAGCAGATTTAGTTCCCTCCCCTGGAAGGAATCTCCCCCTAGATTTTTCAAGAATTCGTGGGGTTTTTTTTGAAAATAAGTTTTAAGTCTAAAGATGGATTTTCTTTACACTTTTTAACAGAAAACTTTTAGAGTCCAATTTTCCAAAGATAATTTTGGTTGTGTACTTTTGAAAAATTTATACAAAAATCAAACTTTAGTTTAAATACTTAGAGGAATTTTGAATGCTTAAAAATTTTGAAAACTTAAGTTTGAGAACTTTTGAAGCCTTAAGTTAAAGTACTTAGATAGTTTTGAAAACTTTAAGTTTAAAGTACTTTAGTATGATTTTAAAACTTAAGTCTCTAAAGTTCTTAGAAGGTTTTCAAAGCTTAGAAGTTAGAAAGCTTAGAGGTTAGAAACATTTTGAAAAGCTTCGAAGTTAGACAAATTTTGAAAGCTTAGAAGTTAGAAAAAAACTTTGAAAGCTTAAAAAGTCTTTTTTGAATAAAGGATAGAGTTTTGATTTTTGAAATAAAATTTATTTTTGAATTTTGAAAAATTTAAACTCTCTCCTTTTCTATCTCTCCCCCTTTGCCATATATCAAAAATAAATAAATATAGCAAACAAACAGATTGCATAAAAATTGAACTGCATAATTTGCTTGTACTGAACCAATTTAAGATATGAACTCAATCAAATCAGTTTTAATTTTTCGTTTAGGGTCCTGTCTAACCCGATTAGCTACTTACTAACTGTTATAAACAGTAGTTTTTGCTAGGGTTAGTCAAGTTAAGTGTTCTTTTCAAGTTAGATTTTCTAAACTTGATACTTAACTTAATTACTGTATAAGTTGTATTTAGTGCCCCAATTACTGCAGATGCACTGACTTAAAGCATCTTGAATTAAGGCAAAGACCTAAGCATCTCAACCCATTCTAGGTTATCAATCAAAAGTACCCTTAGGTGCTTGTGAGATGCTGACTTCTAAATCTATAGGTGCATGCAATTCTAGGGTTAGGGCCTAGGCTAAATCCATTTACGAAAAAGCCCTAGTTTTGAAAGGGGTAGTTTTGAAAATAAAACTAAGTCGAAAAAAGTTTATTTTTAAAGCTTTTCAAAACTGAATAAAGGCTGATTTTTAAAGCAAAACTGATTTTAAGTTGAGTGAAGTAGTACGAAAATGAAAAGTCAATAAAGTGGTAAGAAAATGAAAGGTCAGGTTGATCCTATTCTACTAAGCATAACCCTAACTGCCTTCTTAGTGAGCTGAACTCAGACTCAGGTAGGGGTTTAGTGAAAATGTCAGCTAAGTTAGATTTAGAGTTTACATGCTTGAGGACTATTTCACCCCTGGCTACATGGTCTCTTACAAAATGGTGTTTAACTTCTATGTGTTTAGTCCTGGAATGTTGGATTGGATTCTTGGTTAGATTAATCGAGCTTATGTTGTCAATGAAGACTTGGGTTTGAGTGTAGTTGAGCTGGAAGTCCTTAAGAGTGTGCATCATCCATAAAAGTTGTGCTACACACTCTCCTAAGGCCACATACTCAGCTTCAGTTGTGGATAGAGCTACACAGTGTTATTTTCTGCTGCACCAACTTACTAGACTGTTTCCTAATAGTTGGCAGCTTCCACTTGTGCTCTTTCTATCTAATTTACAGCCAGCATAGTCAGAATCTGAGTATCCTGGCAAATCAAAGGTTGAGGTCCTAGGATACCAAATCCCTACATTTAGGGTGCCCTTGACATATCTTAGTATTCTTTTTAGGGCTGCTAAGTGTGTTTCCTTAGCACAGGTTTGGTATCTAGCACACATCCCTACAGCAAAAAGAATATCAGGTCTGCTGGCTGTAAGGTACAGTAGACTACCTATCATACTCCTATAGAGTTTAAGGTCTACTGGTTTACCATCAGGGTCACATTTGGGGCCATGGGGGTACTTATGCTTTTAGAGTTATCCATTTTGAATTTCTTTATTAACTCTTTAGCATATTTGGATTGATAGACATAGTTTCCATCCCTAGTTTGTTTAATTTGTAAGCCTAGGAAAAAGTTAAGTTCACCAACTAGGCTCATTTCAAATTCGTTTTCCATTATTTTAACAAATTCTTTTAGAAAGTTTGAGTTGGTGGACCCAAAGATTATGTCATCTACGTAAATTTGTGCAATAAATATATCTTTTTCTATAGTTTTAATAAATAAGGTTGAGTCAATTTGTCCTTGTTTAAATTCTTTAGAGATTAAGTAAGTTGATAAACGTTCATACCAGGCCCTAGGTGCTTGTCTTAGTCCATATAGTGCTTTAGTTAGTTTGTAAACGTGGTCAGGTTTTTCTAAGTCCTCAAACCCAGGGGGTTGTCCTACATAAACTTCTTCTTTAATGAATTCATTTAGGAAAGCTGACTTTACATCCATTTGATATAGCTTAAATCCTTTATGGGATACAAAGGCTAACAACATTCTAATGGACTCAAGTCTAGCTACTGGGGCATATGTTTCATCGTAATCTAATCTCTCTACTTGGCTGAATCCCTTTGCTACTAAGCGGGCTTTATTTCTAACTATTTCTCCTTGATCATTTAGCTTATTCCCTAAAGACCCACTTGGTGTCAATGACGGATTTGCCCTCAGGTTTAGGTACTAATTCCCATACTTGGTTTCTCTCAAATTGAGCTAATTCTTCTTGCATAGCTATGATCCAATCAGGATCAGGTAGGGTTTCCTCTATAGTTTTGGGTTCAATTTTTTGATATCATAGCTATTTGACTAAGGTTTCTATAGGAGGACCTAGTCCTGACTCCTTGAGTTGGATCACCCATAATTTGATCGGTTGGGTGACTAAGTCTGGGTTTCTTGGTTCTTCTAGAACTTGGTTCAGCCTCAGGTCCGGCTGGTTGGTTTGGTTCACTATATGATTCGACTCCTTGGGCTGGTTCATTTGTTGGTTCGATAATTGGTTCAGTTGACTCATTAATTGGTTCAATAGTTAGTTCGTTTAAGGGTCCAATTAAATGTTCAATAGTTTGTTCATTATTTTCTTGATCAGAATTTGATGAGGTTAGGTCTGGACTATCAAATTTTGAGTTGATTTCTTCATCAAATATTAAGTTTGTTGTTTCTTCAATTTTCTTAGTTTGTTTGTTGTAAACTCTATAGGCTCGACTTGTGGTTGAGTATCCTAGGAAGATACCTGGGGTTGACTTGGACTGAAATTTCCCTAAATAGTCTTTGGTGTTTAGGATATGGACTTTGCATCCAAAGACCCTTAGGTAGTGAAGATTTGGGAGTCTATGGTAGTACAGTTCATAGGGTGTTTTGTTGTGTCGTTTGTTAATCAGAACTTTATTTTGGATGTAACAAGCCGTACTAATCGCTTCTGCCCAATATTGGTTTGCTAAGTTAAATTCGTTGAGCATAGCCCTAGCGGCTTCCTGTAATGTTCTATTCCTTCTTTCGACTATCCCATTTTGTTGGGGGGTTCTAGGACATGAAAATTCATGTAAATACCCATTTACCTTACAGAATTCCTCGAACCGTTGATTTTCAAATTCTCCCCCGTGGTCACTCCTAAGTCTTTTAATTTTAGTATGGTTTTTATTTTCAATTAATTTACAAAATTCATTAAATAAGTTTAGGGTTTCATCTTTGGTTTTTAGAAACCCAGGTGAACCTAGAGTAATCATCAACTATTACTAAGCAGTATCGGTTCCCGCTTAGTGACTTGGCTCCATGTGAATCAAATAGGTCAAGGTGCAGGAGCTCAAGTGTGGTTTGAGTTAGGTCAGAATGGATTAGTTTGTGATTTGATTTGGTTTGTTTACCTTGATTACATGATTCACATATTAGGTTTTCATTTTTAATTTTGGGGATACCTTTGATTAAGCCAAGTTGGGTGACTTTTGAGATAGTTCTCAGATTAGTGTGACCTAATCTCCTATGCCAAAGATTTGATTGTTCTAACTGAGTTAACATACATTTTGGGTACTAGGGAAGGTTTATGGTGTATACATTATTTTTTTCTACTGCCCTTAAGCATGATTTCTGAGTCTTGTACATTTCTAATCAGGCAGTTAGAATTGTTGAAGGTGACTATATAACCAGAATCACATAACTGACTTATGCTAAGCAAGTTAAAATTGAAGTTTTCAACCAAAAGAACTTTCTTAATAACAAAGTCAGATTTAAGTTCAATATTACCTGACCCAATTACCTTGAGTGTAGCATTGTTGCCAAATGCCACTGAGCCTAGGTTCTTGAACTTGAGTTTGGTGAACTTCAATTTATCTCCAGTCATGTGTCTGGAGCAACCGCTATCCAACATCCATTGGTCCAAATCTTTATGTTCCTACACATAAAGAGTTTTATTGATTTGGATCCAATTAGAGTCAGGAATAGCTTAAATTGAGTTTCACTGCCTAGTCTGTCTCACCCAAATCTAGGGTTTTCAACCACGTTAGCCTTATAGGTTTTGTGAGACAGGTTTTGATAAGTAAAATTGTTTTGTAAAATTAATTTTTATTTAGAAAACCTTAAATTAATTTTTGAAAACAGTTAAATTTATTTTGAAAGGAAATGTTTGAATCTATACTTAACTGAAATTTGTGTTGGCTTCCAGGTCTTGGCGAGGCACTAGGCCTTCTTTGGCCGTAGCCTTATTGGATCATCAACCCTTTCCTTGACAAAGCCGTTTAATGAAATTTCATTTTCAAAATTAATCTTTGAAACGTTCTGGTCTAACTAGTTTAGATTTTGGATCGGTAGCTTCGGCTAGTTTCACCAGTCTAAAGAGACCAAGTAAACTTGATCTTATTAGAATTGGTTTTCCTAACGTACTATCATCTCACCGCCACCCAATACTATGTTGTCAAATTTCAGTTAAGTTGGTTCAGTCCTTAAACTAACCTAAGTCTAAGCATGGTAAATTACAGAAATTTAAATAAACAA